>PVJL010003758.1:0-147936 GCA_004026885.1 Lyroderma lyra
TTTTTCCACATAAAACAATGCTGTTTGGTCTCATGTTATATTTTCATATTATATTGCATTATATCCTATATAAAGTCTGCAATTCTAAACAGATCTAGATTGTGATCCAGAATATGTAATATGTAGAACATGTTGTCTGTAAAAGGAATACTAAAATTACTACCTTTAAGCTATTAGAAGTGGAGCTATATCAATTCAGTGGTTTAAGGGAGAATACCTTGACTTTGTGTGTCATGAAAATACCTGGGCTTTAAGGTGAAATTGACATAGATTTCAATTCTGTATATTATACCGTTTAGCTCTATGATCTTGAATGAGTTACTTAAAAATTTTAGTTTATTTCCCCATATGGGATATAAAGATGATAACAGTTATTTCTCAGAGCCAATGTGAGCAAAATATGAAACTAGGTCTATTAAATACCTAATACATTATACTCTAAAAGCAGATACTTAATCCATGTTAGTTAATTATCCTTCTTTTAAGTTACTAGGTTAGAAGTAAGGCATTTTTATTTACTAAATTAGAATTAGAGGCATAATTATGTGATACGAAATTGTGTAATGTTTTCTTACTGAGAAGTACCTGTCATTCTATTCTTTCTGTTCTCTACCAATTCTAGTTCCACAAATTTTTTACTTTTAAAGGGAATGGCATTTTTGCAAGAAATTACCTGAACTCTTGCATTCAAATAACTTTCCGGTAGACAGCTGTCACACCTATTTTTTCTTCTGCCTGAGCACATAGCTCAATTACATTCCCCAGCTACCCCTGTCGTTCTTGTTTAGCAGAAAAGAATGTGCACAGAATTTTCAATCTGGCCCAAAATTGTCCTACATGTGATCTCTTCTCTTTGTGTTGTCTACGATGAAGATGATAGCAACAGTGTTTTTGGAAATCTAGTAAAAAATACAGCAGAGTCACAGAATGCATGTAAGGGCTAAACTGTGATCAACAGAATACTGAAGATGTTGTGGGACTCCAAGGCTAGGATATCAAAAACATTGTAGCTTCCACGTTGGTCTCTTGGATTTCTATCTAGGGTAAGCTAGGCACTGTACCATAAGGACACTGAAGCAGCCTCCATGGGGAAGAAGAAGCTGTTTGTTGTCAACCACCAGTATCATTTTGGCACCTATGTTAGTGAGCCCCTTGGAAGCTTCTCCAAGCTTTCAGCCCCACCCAATTCCCAGACTATATCTGCCTCTTCATAAACTTCTACCTAGAATTGTTCAGACAAGCCACTCCCTAATTCCTAACCCTTAGAAACAAGAAGAGATATTAAATATTTTTATATTTTTAAGCAAAAAAAACCAAAACTCTGACTTCTACCTTCCTCCAACAATATGTAAAAGTGTAAATAGATCACAGACAAATAAAAGAAAAACTGACAAATTAAACTTCATAAAAATTAAACTTTGCTCTTCAAAAAGCATTGTTCAAAAAATGAAAAGGCAAACTACAGAGTAGGAGAAAATATTTAGAAATCATATCTGATATAGAACTTTTATTAATTCATATAAAGAAATCTTAAAAATCAATAAAAACACAAATAACTCAATTTAAAAATGGGCAACAGATTTGAATAGACTCTTGCCCAAGATGATACACAAATGGCAAATATATGAAAAGATGTACATCATTAGTTATGAGGAAAATGAAAATTCATATCACAAGATACCACCACACATCCACCAGAATAGCTAAAATGTTTTAAACTGACAACGTCAAATGTTAATAAGGATATGGAGCAACTAACTGATGGCAAATAGTATAACTACTTTGAAAAACAGCTTAGTAGTTTCGTACAACGTTAAATATTCACTTACCATAAGACCCAGACAGTGTACTCCTAGGTATTTACCAAAGAGAAATGAAAGCATATATTCATCAAAGAACTGTATTTAAATATTCATAGCAGCTTTATTCCTAATAGCCAATAGCTACAAACAACCTAAAGGTCCATTAACTGGTGACTAGATAGATAAATTGTGGTATTTATAGTAGATTGCTACTTAGCAATTAAAAGGAACCAACTACTGACACAGGGAAAGTATTATGCTATATGAAAGATGCCATATACAAAAAACTGTATACTATAAAATTCCTTTCATATGAAATTGTAGAAAAGGAAAAATATGGTGACAGAAAACAGATCAGTGGTTGCCAGGGACCATAGGTGAAAGGAAAGGATGGATTGTACAGGGTAGGAGGGAAGTTTCTTGGTGTAATGGAAATTTTTATATCATGATTCTGTTGGTGGTTATACAGTACTTATCAAAATTCAATGAACTATGCACTTAAAACAGGTACATTCCATTTTATGTAAATTATACCCTCACAAACTTTTTTATGAGACAATTAGAATGTCTAGCATATAATAAGCATTAAATAAATATTAGCTAAAAATAACTATGATTTTTATGGCAATCCAAGACAGAAATGTTTTCATAAAGAGAAAGACTGAAAATTTAAGATGCTTTATTCAAAGATTATATAAATTCAGAAATTTTAATAAACCCTACCCTATTAGCAGATAATATAAGGGCTTAAAGTAAGGATCAGTCATTTAGTTCTAGTTTCTATAAAAAGGGTACTGAGTACAGAGCCAAATGAAGTGTGACTCTCATGAGGCTGGTTAGCACCTCTCAGCAGCATCCATGTAGTAAACAGAGCAGAGATCACACTATTTCAAAAAAGTGAGTGGTAAGTGATAAGGCAACAACAAAAAAATCAGAAGTAAATAATGACAAATGAGAAATAGGACATAATATATCACTGAAATTCTAATAACACTTGAGAAAATTTGAAACTTCTCATTATACACTTCAAAAATACTTCAAATAAAATAGGAAGCAAAATAGCAAAGCGAGGCTGTCAAATTGAAACAGTTGCATAAGTGGCACTGGGGACTAAGCCACCAAGAAACCAAATGAACCAACTCTCTTCTGCATCTAGTGGAATCTAGCCTGAGAGTGGTAGAGACCAGGAATAATCACCACTCCTCCCCCGACCCCTTGTAAACGCACACACACATCTTTGAGAACTTTAAGTAAGCAGCTGTACAAAGAAGGGAAACGGAATGCATGTCACTTCTTACCCTCTTCTGCTTCATCCTCCTGGGGTGATGTTGGACCCCCTCCACTGGTAGGAGTCACTGGTTCCTCCTTCTCTGACTCTCGCTGTAGACTCACCACCTCATATATTGCATCTCCAGCATTGGTATGGCCTTTTCTCTCAGACTGAGAAAGATAGAAACATTGGTTTCAATACCATGAATCTGAAGGAAGTACTGATAGTATTTCAATGGTTAATTAAAAAGAGCTGAAATGAAGAGAAGCATGTTATGTTTGATCTACAGCATGTCTGAAGTTGAGAAAATTTTTGAGGTACATTGTTCTTCACACGATATTCTAAATGTAGCATTCTTCTAGTATTATTTTAACCAATAAAATGAAAGCTACTAACCGTTTTGGGAGAACTCAATTTTTTTTTTATCAGAAAAACCTGAGACATTACAGATTATAGGGCAGGCAGACAAGCAAGTGATGCTAGATTCTTAAGACCAACTATGGGAGTTCCCTGGTGGTATAGTGGCTTAAGTCTTCGGCACTGGCGCCGTCAGCGCTGCGGCCTGGGTTCGATTCCCAACCAGGGAACTACCCACATACCAAAAAGCAAAAAACAAAACAAACAAAAAAATAAGACCAACTACTTCACACTGAAATGGAGGTATCAGCTACATCGCCAACTAATTCATAGAAGTAGATGCTTTTTACCTTATAAATGGTTCACATTCTTAATAACCATTTTTAAGGAGGGAAACTTAAAGCAATTTCCAGTGAATTAACTGAGTATGGCCTGCAAAGTCTTAGATAAACTCTCTCCAGCTTCATGTCACACCCAAAGTTTGTTTCTACACTGTAGCCACTCTGGCCTTGTTTCAGCTCTAGGAACCATTAAACTTTTCCCACCTCAAGGTCTTGCGACATCCTCCTCTTCTCTATGGCAATACAGCTTTCCCTCTTACTCTCTGATAACTCTCATAACTCTTAGATGCTTACCTTTAATGTCACTTCTACAAAGAATCTAAGCTAAGTTCCCCATGTTCCTGATTCTCATCATGCCCTGTCTGTCCTCCTGCTTCACAGCACTTACCAAAATGCAATTACACATTTATTATCGTATTTATTTGTTAAATGGCTGTCTCATCCACAAAACAGTAAGCACCATAATGACAGGAACTACCCTGATGTTCAATCAGAAATAATACAGTACCTACACACAAATATCATGGAATGAATGACTGGTAATGGTTACCGTCTTCCTTAACTACAAAACAAAAGTTATGTATATTACCTACTAACACTGCCTAATTCAGGGATGTCACAGAAACTCTAATTTTGTTCACTTGATATTAAAATAGTTTTGTAACTTTGTTGATAAGTCAAATAATACACCCATATAATATTACAGGTAGAAATAACTATGACAATTAGTCAGGTATGCCTTGAAAGTTTTTTCATTATAATTTTATAAAGGTATGATATTTCTGTGCCCTGTCTTTTTGGTTTTAAATTGTTGTATATAAAATGAAAAAAGCTATTTTAGATATAGAATCAATATTTCTATTAAGTATGTTGATACTTCATTGATACTTTACAGGTACACATTACAGGTTTCTGGGGGGGGGGGAATACATAATTATTACACTAGCCTTTTTTTTCCAACTTACATAACCTAAGTCTAGATTTTCAAATACTCTACTGATTGACTCTAAATATCATTGGAATAATTATATTGCTTTTTATTGCTACTTAAGGGGTTACAAAAAATGATAGGAAAAATATGTTATTATATGAAAAGAACAAAAAGATCCTACCTGTTTCAACCTCATGAAGAAAGTCTCTGTGAAAGTCTTTCTGCTGAAATACCAAAATCGCTCATTTGCAGGGTACACACGTACTACTGTCTCCAGGAGAAAGCGGACGGGCTCCACCACCTCTGTGACTACCATATCCACTGCCACAGTCATGTACACTCGTTTATCTGTAGCAGAAATGTTCTGTGTTTTATGCTGACTTTATTATTCCTTGATTATTTAAGAAAACAAAGTTTCCTCACTTATGAAAGAACTAAGGCTCTTTCTAATCATGTTACCTTCCATGTTTAATTTTAAATGTTTTATTGTCACTTTGATTAAATAGGTAACCAAGTATTCCACCAAGTATTAACATGTTTCTCAACACACAGTTTAAATCAAGTGTCCAAATCACCTCTGACAACTTTAATTTTTCCTTCCCCAAATCAGGTCCTTCGTACAAAAAAAAAATTAAATAAAATTTTCAGGATGTCTTCTACAGTAAAATTATCTTTTAAATTTCCCAGAAAATCTCTGGAGAATCACAAAAATTTGCTCTTTCATCTCACAAAAAGAGATACTAGAAATTATGTTTGGTGAGTTTCTTGGGAAATATTGTCAAATCACTATGTTAAATTTATATAGGAAAATGTTATTAAAATGATATTTCAATGTTATATTCTTTAAGGTAATTCCCTGGAGATTTGTCAGTACTCTCATTGTCCATAATCTATATTTACCCTCAGGAAAAATCACTGATCAAAGCTCTAACAAAATAGTTCTGTGAGTTTTCATATAAATAGGTGTGTATGTGTATGTCAGAGTCCTGGCAAGTGCTTTTTGTTGTTGTTGTAGATGTTTTCAATTAGTTGATATTCAATATTATGTTATATTAGAGTCAGGTGTACAAATTAGTGCTTAGACATTTATATAATTTATGAAGTGATCCCCTCAATAAGTGTAATACCCACATGGCACTATACATAGTTATTACAATATTATTGACTATATTCTCTATGCTGTACTTTACATCCCTGTGACTATTTGTAACTACCAATTTGTACTTCTTAATCCCTTCACCTTTTTACCCAGCCTCCCAACTCCCTCCCATCTAGCAACCATCATTTTGTTCTCTGTATCTATGAGTCTATTTCTGTTCTGTTTGTTCATTTATTTTATTCTTTAGATTCCACATACAAGTGAAATCATATGGTATTTGCCTTTCTCTGTGTGACTTATTTCACCTAGCATAATAACCTCTATGTTGGCAATTGTTTATACAGAACAACAGTATATATAGTGTTATCAGTCAAAATTTCAGTTATCATTAAAAATGTTTACTTGTCCACAGCCTTCCTTTAATTTGAACCTCGAATCTTCCAGACTAGTGTCTACTGGCTTTCTTCAGTTTCACAATAATAGGGTGAAATATAGATTTCATTTCATTTTATTTACACCCTACTTCAGATTCACTGGAGTTTTTACATCTGTGGCTCGGTTATTCCATACCATTTTGTCATTTCTTCTTTACTCTGGGTGGTGAGTAAATACATCATCTATGCAACACATAGATGATGTATTATAGAATTGTACACTTGAAATCTATATAATTTTGCTAACCAATGTCATCTCAATTTCATAATAAAATAAATAAATAAATAAACTTTTTTTTTTTAAGATTATTGTGCCCACCACTTTTAGTTCTCAGAGGAAAGATTAAATAACCAAACCCACCATTAGAAGAAATCTTCGATAGTGTTTTATTAAACATTATACATTTCCACTCATCAACTTCACTTCTATTAATATCATCAAATTCAACAAAAATTGTACTAAATTCCTACTAAATATAAGCATTTTACCTATTAACTCAAGAGAAAGTAGGATTCTCTACACATTGTACCTGACGTAGAAGACCTTAAAGTCTAAGGGGAGTAACATAGGGGGGTAAAAGAGAATAATACAAAAGACAGACTATCATACACAACTTGGTATCATGAAAAGATCCAAGACATTTCCTCTCTCACGGTCTCCCAATTTCTTCTATAAAAATCAAACCATAAGAATCTTCTGAAGAATATGATATCAAGGACACCATTTGGAAATTTTAGAAATCAGGTCAACATTTTTGTATGGCATATGAAATTACCTTTTGGATTAGAAGTTTATTGCAATACAGTATTACATACAGTTTATTTTAATAGAACAAGTAAACTTTTTAAACATTATTTTTTATTTGAGGATCAAACCTATATTAAAATACAAAATAGAACTGAATAATGTGTTACATTAAAAACAGATAAAAACTCTTTGATTACTTATTCTTTGAAATTCTGATATTTTATTCTTTAAAATTACCAACTGGCTTATTTTTCTCATTTTTGTGTTTTCTTTCTGAATGATAATAAGAAAGAAGTTTACAGGCTGTTATTTACAAGCATGTCTCCAGAAATAAAAAACTGTGGGTGTAAAAATTATTTATTCCTAATATATAAAAAGCTAAATTTTACATAATCATCATTATTTTTCTCCTTTTTCAGCTCTAATATGAAGTAGACAGCTTGATGTGTGATCAAATGCATACAATTTACAGGACTGGTAAAGATTCTCTTTAAGGAAATTTGAGAATAATTATCATTTTAATGTTCTTCATTAATATATTATATTCTCATATCAATATTCACTAATGCTCTGTCTTGAACAAAACTCTACTATGGATATAAATTAAATAATGTAAGACTATAAAAAAAACTGATCCATCATTTTCTCAATATAAATTATTGGTTGAATGGTAGTAAAGCATTTAGTATAAGATTATAACTTATGAGGTAAAATTTTAACATTAGTATGAAGGCAGATGGTGGAGGGGCAAAAAAACACAGGCAATTAATAAATACCTTGATAAAGCAGAATTAAAAATAAACACAGTGGGAAAAATGACAAATGTGACTATACATCATTTATAAATTCTACTCAACACTAGCCACGTTAAACAAAACAAAAAGGTAAACAACTATGAAAAAAGTGTCACAAATGAAATCTTTAATTTACATTACTAAGATCTAAGATCCCAAAGGTCAAAAGACTGGAACAAAAAAATTAATAAATGACAAACTATAAGTCACCTATAATATAATCTTAAGAAGTTAAAATTCTTATCAAAGAAGGCAAAATTTCAAAATTTGCCCTTATCATTTCTTTATAGTTCTTCCATCATTCCCCTCTCCCCCAAAAAAACCAACTTTATGATGACATATGAAAAACAAAGCGCAAATACTTTCTACACAATCTAACAAAATTAATTCGTGTACTTTGGGAGGAGATTCTTTTGAATGGTGGAGATTTTTCCCCACAGATGTATTAAGTATGAAAAGGAGCTTCAAAATCTAAATAAGAGTAACTCCATTTTAAATAAGCACCAGATTTTTTTTAAAAAAACATGGTAAAACAATATTTTCCATAATGTAAAATTTTAGGCAAATCATAAGAAATCTTTTAAGAAAATTCACCTTTTGGGGTTTCTTCATTAAGTGCCAGAAATATTGGTGCATTGGGGTTCCACATGCCAGTGATAACATAAGCTCTCCCATCATAGCTCTTTCCCATAGATTCCTGCAAAAGGTCAAACAGGAATCTCTGAGAATATTTACATCAAGAAAATCATCATTTCAAATGATAAATGTATCTTACTCTAAGCAACACAATTTAGTAAAATTGGGATTTACAATTTAAAAAGGGATTTATTTTCTTTGTAAATTTTTTTCAGCCTACAAAAGCATTTATTAAATGCTCCTATAGCTTTCTTCAAATAAGAGTTTCTGTTCAGAGAGACACATACCTCTTGGTACTCTTTCATGCTTAATCACAAAAACATAGAATTGCTATGAAGTTATAGATAACTTTATCTTAGGCTAGGTGTCAAAATCGTATATACTTACACATACAAGAATGTACATATTAATAGTTTCTATGGTATAGATCTCACTGAAAACTGTTAAACTGGATTAATAGCTAATCACAGGAAAAGATATTTTTCTTCTAATGATTTTTAAATATATTCTTAAAGTATTAATATACTTTGTCACAATAAATAACTTTAAAGTTAATTCTTTTCTACTATGTCAGATATTTGTACACTTTCTTACAGTCATAAATCAATAGTAGAAGACTAATACTGGTTTGCAATAAAACAACAAAGCTTATTAATGATCTCTCTCTACTCTTATACTTACGCCCTCCTTATTTCCTTCTCTCCTTCTCCCGTTTCTCTTCACTTCCTTTTAAGACTTTTACCAACCCAGCTCCCAACTTTTACTAAAGAAGCCAGCAACTCTTAGAGTGAAAGCAATGCTATACATAGTTGTGTTTACATTTTGTTTTTGTTTGTGTGTGTGTATGTGTGTGTGTGTGTGTGTGTGTGTGTGTGCGCGCGTGTTGGGAGTCGGGGGAGGTTAGAGATTGTCCCATGGGAGAACAGTACACAGAAAACAAACATGTGTGCACACAAAAAAGAATCGTATCTAAGTCCTTTCAATTTTCTACACCAATTTCATCATATAA
The DNA here is from genome assembly GCA_004026885.1 of Lyroderma lyra. NCBI lineage: Eukaryota > Metazoa > Chordata > Mammalia > Chiroptera > Megadermatidae > Lyroderma > Lyroderma lyra. The sequence continues at coordinate 9,422 of PVJL010003758.1, forward strand.
TGAATAGAGAGTGCTCAAGGGGTCAGACTAAAAAAAGGACATTCTTTTCTCCCTGAATCCCTATAAAATTGTTTCCATCATTTGGTAACTACTATGTCTATTTTTCTATTGTATTGTTTATATTTCACTAATCAGATTGCATAACTTGAATGCAAGGACCATATTCAAGGAAATACACTCAAGGTCACGTTAAAGGAAACCCACTCAGTACCTCCAACACACTCATATATTCATATTCTCTCTCTCTCCACCTCTCTCTTTTTCCACCTCTTTCCCTCTTCCCCTCTCTCTCTTTCCCTCACTCACTTGCCCCTATCCTCTTTCTCTGCCCTCTAATTAAAAGACTCCCATTCAAAAAAAGAATGGGCATTTAACTCAAAAAAAACCAATCCATCTGTGGACAAGATCTGTGCTATTCTTGCATCCAAAAATATTTCTTTCAATTAATAAATACTAAGGAAACTGGGCAGTTAAAAGTAGAGCTGAAAGATTTTTATAAGAAGTAGGTGATGACAGGCCACCTATAAAATGAAGTTAAGTATATGAAGATAACAGAAACTTTATGGTTTGGAAAAACATATAAAGAACAACAGAGTATTAGGAAACTGCTAAAGGCTGAGAAAGTAATGGAGAAAACAATTTTTAAATCATTTAAAATAATTAATCAAGCAATCAAAAAATACAGGCAAATACTGGGGGGCAGGGAAAAGCAGAGAGAGCAGGGAATAGAGAGAGAGAAGGGCAGAGAAGGGGCAAGGAGGGAGAGAAAAGGTCAAGGAGTGAAAAGGGGAGAAGAAAGAGAGAGAAGGAAAGAAAGAGGCAGAGAGAAGCTTTTCAAAGTTTGTAGGAATAAAGTATAAGAAGGTGAAATTTGTTTTCAAAAGTGTTCACATATTTGGACATGTCACAGAAGTAGTAGAAGTATTAACATCTTGCTCTAGGGGGCAGAAATAAGACAAATTAGACAAAGTTATTTGGAATATGATACCAGGTAATTATAGAGAAATAGCTCTGTAATAACCAGAATTGTCCCTTGGTCTTTGTTATAAGGTAATGAGTTCCTTTTTATTCTAGCCAAAGCTCAATTGCCATGTATTAAGATAGTATGAAGAAGAACAGCACTGGGTAATAACAAATCACAACTGTTGATAATTGCAAATACAAACCCTCCCACTTGACCAATTATTTGTTGTACAGGTCATCCCACTTCTCTTTCTAGGAGCCTCAATTCTGACAAGCCCTTTGATTTCAGTATGACCTCTCAAAGACGGAGGACTGTACTGCAAATGAGACACACAAGACCGTAAAGGGTCTCCGAAATTCATGCCAGGTCTGTATTCCATAATCTGAACCACGGTTTCATGGAAAAATCTCTGCTTGTGATTCATCTTAATCTTTTAAACTCTGAAAGACAATAACTAGTTATGACCTAGGAGTTTGTGAGTGTTTAATGTCCCTGAACTACCTCCATATGGATTTTTCAGGCCTCCAAAATGCAATGGCCTTAGGTAAAACTACTTGCATTACTGACATGTTGTAAAGAAAGATAGAGGAGAGACGGATCAATAGCTAATTTGTTTTTTCATTCAATGTAACTGGTTGTCCTCGCCTTACCTATCCACGCAATGCTTCCCCAGTATTTCTGCAGCTTACTGTACCAGCTTTAAAAAAGCACTTAACCCATTGCTGTACTTACATACTTAAAAGGTCTGTTTCCACCACAACTATGAATCCACTGGTGGTAAGAGCAATGTTCTATGTTACCTACAGCCCCAATCCTTCATACAATGTTTGGCATACAATGTTTAGCACACAATTAGGCTGAATGAACCATTCTAGTACCACTAGAAAATCAATGTGATCTTACCATAAAATAATTCAAAGAAAAACTTGATACTGGTGATATTTGACTGACACAGCCAAAAGGAAGAAAATATGTAGTACTTGTTATCACTAACATAAAAGTCTCAGTTAAGTATGGAAAAAACTTTATACTTAATGTTATGATGACTATTTCCTATAACATTTCTAAATCACAAAGTTAATGTTTTCATTAACTTCAATATTAGAAGGTATTTCTGTTTAAAAATTAAAATGGCTTGCTATTTTTACATCAAATATCAACTCTTAAATATATATTAATCTTTAAGGGTATTCCTAAAATAAATTCACTCCTATAGTAAATATACTTTGCTAAGGACAGGTAATCAAGAAATTCAGAAAAGAGAAATGGCTTTAAAGAAAACAAAAGCATCCATCACAGTACTCAAATTAATAAGATGCATTAAAATAAATAAAAGGCACCATATTCACTCTGGATATGCCTCTGGATGTGCTTGTTATTTTTGGCTCCAAAAAAAGGCATCTTTGTAAGAAGCCAAACAGATTTAAAAATGGTTCCTTTTATTTGCTTTCAATTTGCATATGATTTTTTGGTAGAAATTTTCCTAAATCTCTCCCTCGTAAGTAATTTTAAGTTTAGGTTTCCAAATTTAATTATTATTATCATACAGGTGAAAGTTAGAAACAATTTTGACAATATGGTAAAAATTTTAAATAGAAAATCCTTTAAAATTATAAAGTAACTATTATCTATACTTGGTTAAGGTGTCGAAGATTATCATTACCATATCCAGTAAATGCATGTCACTGTTCTTCACGTTTCGACCTGGGCTTAATAACATTCCAAAACATCTGAAAATATTAGGGGAAAAAAGGAGAAATAAGGTATTAAAAATATATAGAAGCCCAGTGACCAAAAAGCCTTTTTATAATAACTATACAATTTGAGCTCTGTACTTACAAATAACTTCAGTTTTTTTAGAGAAACACCACAACTAAGAATTCATTAAGATACGTAATAAAGTCACATAGAAATAAGTTATCTAAATTCCCAGATTTTTATTTTTGCATGTAAAAGATTACCAACAAATTATGATAAAAATGGTCACAAAATTGTTGATTGAAACAGAATACAGTAGTGAGATATGAATTAGTTTCTAGGTTGAAATGAGATTCTATTTGCCTTAGAGTTATTCCAAACATACATGTCAAGATAAACTAACCAAGTTAAATTAAAAAGGATAATTTTAAAAAATAAGAATAAGACATTGTGCTCACTCTTTGCATCAAGCTAGATTAATAGAAACCACACTAGATTAATACCCTGGCCCTCAATAGTCAAGTTCACTGAGTAGCCTATTAATACTATTAATATATCCTCAGTTTGAAATAATAAAGTTACATGAAACAGATTACTAAGTGTGCTATTATATTAGTGAAAATATTATCCAGTGACAGAAAGTGAACTGACACTGAGTAATAAACACATAATGCAATACACAGATGATGAAACAGTCTTTAACCAAATAAGATGGGAAGTAGCGCTGGTCCCCAAACCCTCTTGGGAATCAGCTTGAATTGAATAACATATTTGCCAGACTATATAGGTAACTCCCATATAACACAGTTGTTAGGTTCCTAAAAATACCGTGTTATGTGAATCATGTTATACAAAACAAAGAACCAGTAGTACAAAAAAGGGCATTAGTTTCCAAAAATTAAAAAACATACTGCACTCAAAATTTTTTAGTTTATGTATAATGTAGTAAAAACAAAAACACCAAGTTTTAAAATGTATGTATTTAATACTCCACAACCAAACTGGATTTAAAATTCTAATAAATTTTAAAATTCTGCAGTCAAATCTGATATGACATCCACAATCAAATGAAGAATTTCAAATGAGACATCTTTTACTCTTAAAAGCTCTTATTACATTCCGTGTTGTTTGGGGATTTCCCTAATTTGAAATGAGATATCTTTTGCTCTTAAAAGCTTTTATTACTCACACTGGTGGTGAACATATAATGCAACAAATAGATGATGCACTGTAGAATTGTACACCTGGAACCTATGTAATTCATGCTAACCAATGTCACCTCAATAAGTCTAATGATAAAAAAAGAAAATATTATCCACCATACTGTATACTATTAACCATTTACTTTATTTATTCTGTGCTTCCTGATTGCTAAAGCAGTTTTAGGAATCCCATCAACACTGCCCTTGTATTTGTAAAGGATTTTCATAAGTCCCAAAATTCAGCTAAATCTAACATTTTTATATTTGTTAGGATGTTATTGCTAATTCTGCTTTATAAAGAAGGAAAGTAAAGTCCAGAGGTGCTAATCAATTTACTCAAATTCATATGGCTATTAAATAGGTCTTATAACTTGAGAGGCAATGTGATCTGTCCACAGTGTCCCTGTGCCAACAATGCAAACCGATACTGACTCATTTAGGGTATTTTTTTTTCATATTAGATGTTTTTATTGCAACTTTCCAAAGTTAAAAAATATGCTGTGGAGCATTTCATACAAAGAATAAGGAATGTAAATCAATGAAATATAAGATTTTTCAAATTTCAAAATAGTGGCAGCTGACCAGTCAATGTTTAATCTGATCCTTGTTGTTTTCCAAAGGTTTACTTTTCTAGTAGCATTGGCTTTTTCATCCATGAACAAGATAAATGATTGGTCTTATCCAAATATGAGCTCAGTAAGTGGTAAAACAACACATACTTCCTGTGAGTACTTGAGGATACTTTGTTCAAGGCTCCTTTCCAGCATCCAAAAAAAAAAATCAAGTAATAACAAAGATCAAGTTGATAAGATCTGAGGATAACTTTCCAAACATTGTATTACTGAACAAAATATAATCTATTACAATAGAGATAATTATACTCTAATAGTAATATTTTCATCTGATTACTATATACTATTTGATCTCTCTCCAATGAACTCCTATAATAAACACTGTATAAATTAAATATTAATTAATCATGCAATTCATTGTACTATTTCTTCTACTACTGCCTTAGATTCTTTATAAGCAAGAATAAAGAAGTTAATTCTTTTTCAGTTATAAAATTTAGTCCCCCAACTAAAATGCCAGATCAATGAAGAGTTTTTGTCTCATATTTCCTATATATTATAGTAGTCCTCCCTTATCCTGGGGGATTCATTCCAAGACCCCCAATGGATACCTGAAACTGCAGATTGCACCAAACCTTATAAATACAATGTTTTTTCCTGTACATACACACTTTTTCACTTAAGGGAAGCACTTTGCAACTTATCCTTGGCATATCTGAATTGCCAGCATCACTACTCTTGCACTTTGGGGCCATTAAGTAAAATAGGGTTTACTTGAACACAAGCACTGCAATATACCGTTACAGTCAATAACTGAAGACAGCTACTAAGTGACTAATGGGCATGGAATGTATACAGCCTGATTTCATCACATTTCTTAGAACAGCATGCAATTTAAAACTTATAAACTATAATATTTCCATTTAATATTTTCAGATAGTTGACTAGGGGTAACTAAAACCACAGAAAGTGAAACTGCCAATAAGAGGGAATTACACAGTATACTTGGCTTCAGCTTTAATCATGAACTTTTTAAAAAATTCTATATTATGGAGTTTTTAACTTATAAAACTATTACATACTCATTGTAAAAAGTTAATAAATACCAAAGTATATAGGGAAAAATTAATTTTCCCTTCTCTATCTCAGCCCCCTTAGACCCCAATGCCAACAATTAACTATGCATCTTCCCTTTCTTTTTGCTCTTTTCCTTTTTTTGAAAATTTAAACTCTTGCATTATTTTGTTTGTCTCACACTTTCCAATAACTACTAAATGGGTATATTTTATATTCTGTTAATATAATATTTCTATGTTAAACTTTACTGCAAAAGAAGCCTTGGAAGTAGGTTTTCCTTAAATGGCAACACATATTATTTTACTTTGATGATCTCTGATGCACTGTTCTTTTTTCTGGGTTATAAATAAAAATTCCTGCCACCAACCAGCAGTGTGACCTTAGAGAAAGCACCTAATCCCCTTGGGTCTCTGCTTGTTCTGTTAGAAAATGGAAAAGGTATAATACATAAACTTGTCTAAGGGTTCTTCCAGCACTAAAATTGCTTTTGTTTCTATCGAGTTGTATTAGTCATTTCAAAAATTATACTTCATTAAAGCACATCAGGTTTCCTATGGAGACAAGCAAGGTCTATTAGGAATACTGTATAATTAGATTGTTATTATTAATACCACAAACACCTAACGCAAATATTAAGTGTTTCACTGGGGAGTTCAAAGCGCTCAACCTTCTCTTATTAACTCTATAAATAATGTAGAAAGCAAATTGCTATCACACCTATTTTCTCAAGGAGCTCACTGTCTAGTGGGAAAGGAAAATAAACAGGCAATTACAACTTGATACAGTAACTTCTCTAATAGCTCTAAGTGCAGAATTTTAACAAAGCAGAGAGGAGACAGACACACCCAAAATTTGTAATCAAACCTCCTGAGAATGAGATGATATTTTCATATTAATAATTATTATATTATCATATTAATTATAGCAGCTGCAGATTATTGAAATGTCTTAACTTTAAGTCAGACATTACTATATTGTCATATTTATATTTCAAAGCACCCTTCATATAACATAACAATAACTGGTTTTCAGAAAGTACAAGTGATTTATCCAAATCACACACCTATTAAGTAATAACACTGGGATTAAAGCCCATGTCTATGACTCCAAAAATGCAGGTCCTTTACATATTAGGCCAACTCCCTAGCCTACTGGTAGAACAGCATATAAATTCCCTGTGTGATCTTGGGCAAGTGCACTTCAAAGTCTCACCACATATTTGATATACAACTATTACCTGTTTACATGTTCACTCTGTTAATATAAAGTTGAGATGAAAAAACTCATTGTGGAAGTACACTGTAAATTACAGAGCAGCTGCCAGTTATAAATTATTATAATTACCACTACCATTAAGAAAAGTTTAGCATTCCATAATACCTAGTTTTTACTCAAAACAGATCTTTAAACAGCCTTTAACACCAAGTTAGCATCCATACCAACACCAAAAACTCAGTGTATCTAGCACTGTTTTAGACTTAATTGATAGAAAAATAAAGACGACATGTTAACTTATTATAATAGCAAACTAGTTTTTTCACTTTTGCTTTTTGTCCATCAAATTATTATAATTCTATATAGTTCCATGAAGACTATGGATAAAAATTAAGAATGGAGGAAAGGAAAAGGACAAGAAGGTAGGCATCTGAACAATACCAATTAAAGAACACTATCCCTTATTAAACTTTTGTTACTAAAAATGAAAGAGTAGGGAGTTCCCTGGTGGTGTAGTGGCTTAAGGTTTCGTCACTGGCACTGTCAGCGCTGCGGCCTAGGTTCGATTCCTGGCCAGGGAAATACCCACATACAAAAAAAAAAAAAAAAGAAAGAAAAGAAAAAGTAACAGTATGACAGAAGGGGGTAAACAGTCCTACAAAGAAAAACAGCTATAACTAAATCATAGTTCTTTAGAATATAAAAGAAACTCTAAAAACTAAATACATTTGTAACAATTGGAATGCCAGTTAGTCTCACCCTGAAGAAGTTTAAGCAAAAGATAATTAGGAAAGTCTCCTAGATAAGAATTGTTGGGACTGTTTTGGACTTATTAAAGAAATGAAGTAGATAAAGATATGCAGACATTCCTCACTATGCACAGTAGTGTGCACCATGTAGCAACCATACAAGCCAGAACTGTGCAAAAATGATCTTACAATCAATAGGAAAACATACGATTGTTCTGTGACAAATAGTTTTGTCAGAACTTTAAAAACTCTCTTACTGTCAGTTATTAATATATAGGGAAATGAAAAAAAGTGAAAGTCTTATTTAGTTAGTACTTTGTAATTTAAGCAGTTTTGAAACACTGACCATTATTAAACTATTATAGTAACATAAATTTCTGTATTAATTTTGAGTTGCCAAATGAAGATATAAAGTTGTTGGATATATAAATTTGAAGTTCAGAGGACACCTCAGATCAGAGATAAAAATTTAGAAGTCATCCATTTATTGATACATTTAAAGTTATGAAAATGAATAAAGTAACCTAAGAAGTGGCCGTGATAACAGAAAGACTGCTAGAATAATATCAAGAAGGTAAAATGGAATTAAAACCAGTAAACAATTAGAAAGGTGGCCATAAAAGCTTGGACTTTTCACCCAGAGTAATAAAAGAGAAGGCAGGATGTATGGTAGAAATGAAATACATCGGTAGATAAGGTGATGGGGATATCTAAAATCTTATTCTTATTGCATCTGTTATCTTTTTTTTATCAGTTTCTTTTTTTTCTTTTCTTTTTTTTTTTTTTTTTTTTGTGTGTGTGTGTGTGTATGTGGGTAGTTCCCTGGCTGGGAATTGAACCCAGGATTCAACGTGCATCTGTTATCTTAAATAAGAAAAGATTATTGGCTGAGATGAAACAGGGTACAACTTGGTTTGTACACTGATGTCAACGTAAGCACATGGTGGCAAGTTTGCAAACTTAATTGACAGATTTTGAGTATAACATCTCTGAAGGCCATTCTAGGAAAAGAGCTCCAAAATTGTTTTGAAGGGTGGACTAGGCGCTGGCATCAGTGAATAGCCTCCCAAGGGGAGTACTTCGAAGGTGACCATAGTGATATTCAGCAATGAAGTATGTAGCACTTTTTCTAGAATGAGTTCATGAAATTTAATGGTCTGACCTCGTATATTTGTTTGCTTTGTTTCCAGCAGCATTCAGTTATAACAGGTGTTGGTGTAAAGGAGCAAAAAGCTAGAACTAAAAATAGTTGGGAATATGCCAGGAGAGTAAGAAGATGGGGGAGAGGCCAAAAGAATTGTGGGAACATATAAAGGAATAATTTATAAAGATAAATAATGGAATATAAGTTGGGAAGGAGACAAGAAAAAATATGGAGTGGGTGGGTGATGGATAGGAAAACATGATAGGACCACAGACTATTAGTCTCAGTGGATCAAAGAATTAACTGAGTGGGGGAAAGAAGGAATTAGAGAAATATGAAGTAGTGATCAGAGAGTGGGATACCTGAAATTGAGATTAGGAAGGGAGTGTAGTTATATAATGACAAATTCTGGAGTATGACCACAGAAGTAGTTGGTTGAGGTAGAGAAAAGAACAAGCTCTTTGGACAAGCAGAGATCAAGAAACTAAGAAGCTAGATTATTAGAAAAATCATCTACATTGATATTGAAACTGCCAAAAATTAAGATAAGGCTAATAATTGGAGAGTGACAGTGAGTCAGGAGTTAAAATCTTCAAAGAATGATGGAAACTCCAAGGATGTTGTACATAACTATAACTACAGCAAGAGAGCTTAGAGATGTTAAAATCTGAGAGGATGAATTTGGAGCTGGGTATTTTTAAGGAGGGAAGAGAAACTACAGTCTGGAAAAAGCAAAGGCATGCGAGAAAAATACTTACACACCATCAGGCCAGAGGTACAAGGAAGGGGTAGGAAAACAGCCATCATTTGAAAGGGCTTTAAGGAAAGCAGTGGACTAAGGTGAAAGCCAGGTTGTATAAAGTGAAGGTAACATTCAGAAATAAGGTGGATAAAAGGAATTGTGCTGATGATGGACTATGAGTTCCAGAGTATAGAATGGAATGGTTTAGGAAGTTGGGCAAAGGTAGGGATGAGTATCGGATAGGGGGGATACACAGAGTCATGTGGGTATTAGAATCTGAGTACTAAGGGAAAACCCAGGACTCCTCGACTTCTTACAAGGCCTGCAAGAAACGGGCAAAATATAATAGAAATAGATTATTTCAGTGAGGGTAGGAAGAAGGATCTTGGCAAGAACATACAGAGCTCTGAAGCACCCTCCTTTACTACAGTGTTGGACAACTCAGATGCATAGGTCAAGAGAGAAGCAGTTTTACCAGAGGAATGGGGAGGTCTAGACACCCTCTTACTGTTATTGATGGGGGAAAGGAAGGCAAACGGAATACAGGAATGTGAAGGAGGTTTTACTTGAAGTGCATCAAGAAAAGGTAACTACTTCTGGGTATCCAAAGACACTCTCAGTTGATGAGTTAGCAAAGTTGTAAACCCAAAGATGTATTTATTTTACATTAGCTCATAACCTCGTATTACAAATGCTATTGCTTCTCTGAAGACGTTTCAAAAAAGATGTCCTATGTCCTCAGAGAGACCTTCCATTGAGCAAATACTTTCTATAATCAATAAAACCTACATACATACACACACACACACACACACACACACACATACACAAATATAGTGATTTTGAATGTGGTATCTACATGAAAAACTAGTTTAAAAAACTTGTGTTGGAATCCTCAAGACCACTCTTGCTACAAGGACTCACAGGACTCAGCATATAATTGTATTTATGTCCACTAATCAAAATCAACAAAAGTAAAAGGCTCATGGGGTAAAGTTGAGAGGAAACCAGGCACAAACTCCAAGAGCCCTCTCCCTGTGGAGTTACAACTTAATACCTCCAGCAATGACTTAGGACATGTGTGAAATGTTTACTGTGGCAGGTCACACAGACTTAGCATCTGAGATTGTACTGGAAGCTGATCACATAAGTACCCTCCATCTAACACATACCAAAATTCCAGACTCCAGGAGGATAGCATAAACCCAACAGTTTAGGTACAGTCAGCCACTCTTCTCAGTTCTGGGAATGATAGGAACCCTGTCAAAGTCCAAGTTCCCAAATGCCAGTCAAGAACCAACCTGACAAGCAGACCTTTAGAAACAATGTTGAGCCTGAAATGTTGACTTTTTCCTGCACAACCCTATTTTGGTATTTACAATTCAAGTAAAGAAACCTTTAATATAAAACAATGTCATCTGTGTGTAAAATAATATTGATTCCTTAGAAGCTCAATTTCATTTAAAACAGTTGAATCAAGCAATATAAAGCTTTGATCAGTTATCAAAAGAATAACAATTTTCTATAGTGGAATATATGAATAATTTATCTAAATGCACAAACCTTAAAAATAGGTAAATAACAATTAGAAAAATAACATGAGAATAAAAAGGATAAGTAAACTTATTAAAACATATTGAAAGTAGAAAAAATCAAATTAATATTTTAAGCACAAATAAAAAATTTCACATGTAATACTCACTTAACTTTTGTTAATCACCTAAAGTCCTACTAAATAAAAATAAAAATTTATGCAGTTCTTCCTCCCTCTTCCCTTCAAATGAACCAAAGATCTTTAAACATAAAAAAACTATACTGACATGATACATAAAAACAAAATATTAGTAGTAACTAAGCATGTTTACTAGTGATATGAAAGTTACAGTTGCCCCTCCCATCTGTAGGTTCCACATCTGCAGAAACAAGCAACTCTGGATTGAAAATATTTGAGAAAATATATGTACTAGATAGTTAAACCTATGATGGCTGTGTCTATACTGAACATGTACAGACTCTTTCTTGTTATTATTCCCTAAATCATACAGTATATAACAACTACTTACATAGCATTTACATTGTATTAGGTACTATAAGTAATCTAGAGATGATTTAAAGTGTATGAGAAGTACTATGCCATTTTATATAAGGGACTTGAGCATCCATGGATTTTGGTATCCTTGAACCAATTCCCTGCAGATACCAAGGAATAACTGTTTATCATATATATTATATGTATATGTATTTAATATCTCCCCTCTCCCCTCCCCTCAAAAAGTCATATAAAAGAGTCAAATGGAAAGGCTTTAAGAAGAATAGCAAGAAGCCCTGGATGCACATCCTTATGTTGCCTCTTACTAGCTATGTTGCTTAGCAAAGCAAAAATAACATGCTTTAGCTTCCCTCCCCCTAAAAAATGTAAATAAAAAGATAATTTACTTTGCAAGGTTTCTTGCTTTAGTATGAAAAAATTATGCAGTAAACACTTGGGATGGATGTGGACATATAGTAGGAATCATTAAGTAGTAGTAATTATGCTTGCCATTATCGTGACAGTTAAAAGACTATCACTTAAAAGACTATCTAAAACAACCAGTTGGTTTCTTTCCCCATAAATGTATCAGAAACTTTATCTATGGGACTGGTTAATTTCATTAGATACTAATTCAATTAGATACTGTCAGTAGAGGTACAAAGGGGAGAGAGAACACAATAATTTAAACAGGGAAAGTGTACATAAAAGGATGATTAAATGTAATAGGAGAGTAACTATAAAGAGAATTCTAAAGAATACCCTAAGGATAAAAGGCTAAAGGAGAGTGCCTCAAGGAACAGCAAAACTCTCCTTAAAGCTGGTATTCATACCTCATTGCAGAGGATATGACTACAGCCCAGTGGATGACAAAGAAGTTTATTGGACTGCCCAGGCGAACCTGGGCCACAAGCAAGCAGGAAACAACCTTCTAGATACAGGCAGCCAAGGGGAGCAGGCAGGAAAACAATGGAAATCAGGACTCCTGGAGCCAGCTTAACTGGAGAAGGGTGTGAGCTCTGGAGCCCATGGTATTTGTCTACAGAGGGCCACAGGAAGATCTCAATGAGCCAGAACCAGGACTATTAGCTCAAAGAGGGAGAGTGTGCACCGAGTGCATAGCTGGAGCACAATACCCGAGCATGTCCCAGAATTTAGCAGGAAAAGCAAAAAACAAGCACACCAGAGCAAAAAAGAAAAGTCCTTTCCTCCTGCAGTGTCTCTCCAGCACCTTCTACTGGTGCAATTTAATATTGTACTCGCTTGCAAAGAAGAAATGCATAAAGCTCCACTAATGCAGACTGAGTAAGAGGGTAGATTTGGAACCAAGAGGTAATAAATTGATAACTGGCATAGGATATAATTAAAATACCCCATCTCTTCTAATTACTTAACAGTCACATTAGCAATCAGTTTTATAAGCCAATAAATAATAAATTATTTTCTTATTTTAAATTAAAAACGTAAATTGGTCCAGCCACTATAGAAAACAATATGGAGGTTACTCAAAAAATGAAAAAAAAATAAACTCAGCAAGATGGCAACCAGGAACAATGGATCCTTGAAACTAATGACAATAAAAATACAACGTGTCAAAATTACTGGGACACAGCAAAAGCAAGAGTAAGAAGAAAATTTATATCATTACAGGCCTATCTTCGGAAACAAGAAAAATCACAAGTAAACATTCTACCATCCCATCTTAAAGAACAAAAAAAAAAAACAGGAAAAACCCAAAGTCAGCAGAAGGAAAGAAATAATAAAAATTAGAGAAGAGTGAAACGAAATTGAGAACAGGAAGACAATACAAATAATTAATGCAACCAAGAGCTGGTTCTTTGGAAAAACTCAATAAAACTGACAAACCCCTGGCTAGGCTAACCAAAGGATAAAAAGAAAGGATACAAATAACCAAAATTAGAAAGGAAAGGGGAGAAATTATGACTGACAGCACAGAAAGGATCATAAGAAAATATTATGAAGGGCTTTGTGCCACCAAATTTAACAACCTAGAAGAAATGGACAAGTTTCTAGAAACCGATAGTCTACCTAGACTGAACCAAGAAGAACTGGATAATCTAAATAGATCAATCAATAGCAAAGAAATTGAAACAATCATCCAAAACCTCCTCAAAGGCAAAAGCTTCATATAGATGGTCTGACCACTGAATTTTTACCAAGCATTCAAAGAAAAATTAACACCTATTGTCCTCAGACTCTTCCAGAAAATTGAAGATGAGGCAATAATTCCCAACTTTTTCTATGAGGCCAACATTATAACAAAATACAATACCAAAACCTTGAAAAGACTGGTAAGGACAACACAAAAAAAGACAACTATAGACTAATATATCTGATGAAGACAGATGCATAAATCCTACACAAAATATGAACAAACAGAATACATCAATGCATCAGAAAGATTATACACCATAATCAAGTGGGAATCATCCCAGGAGCACAAGGATGGTTCAACATACAAAAATCAATCAATGTGATACAGCACACAACCAAAATAAATTGATGCAGAAAAAACATTTGACAAGATACAACGTCCATTTATGATCAAAACACTGAATAAAATGGGTATAGAAGGGAAGTACCTCAACATAATAAAGCCCATATATGACAAACCCTCAGCCACTATCATCCTGAATGGGGAAAAGCTGAAGCCCAGTCCCCTAAAATTAGGAAAAAGACAGGGATGCCCCCTGTCAGCACTGCTATTCAATATAGTACTGGAAGTCCTAGCCAGAGCAATGAGGCAAGAGAAAGAAACATAAAGGTATCCAAATTGGGAAAAGAGTCAAACTGTCACTATTTGCAGATGACATGATCCTTTATAGAGAAAACTCCAAAGACTCCACATGAAAACTATTAGAAACAATAAATGCATATAGTTAAGCTACAGAATACAAAATCAACGTACAAAAATCAACTGCATCTCTATATACAAAAACAACAAATCTTCAGAAAAAGAAATGAGAGAATCAATCACAACAAAAATAATAAAATACTTGGGAATTAACTAAGAATGTGATGGACTTATATACAGAAAACTATAAGACTTTTGGAAGAAATTGAAAAGAACAGAAAGAAATGGAAAAATACTCCATGCTCATGGATAGGAAGACTTAATATTGTTAAAATGGCCATATTACCTACAGCAATATACAGATTTAATGCAATTCCTATCAAAATGCCACAAACATACTTTCATGAAATAGATTTTTAAAATTATCAGATTTGTATGGAACCACAAAAGACCTTGAATCACCAAAGCAATACTACATAAAAAGAATAAAGCTGGAGGTATAACGTTCCCTGATTTTAATTTATACTGAAAAGTGTCAATAATCAGAACAGCTTGGTATTGGCAGAAAAACAGATATACAGGTCAATGGAACAGAATAGAAAACCCAGAAATAAATCCACGAATAATTATTTATAAAGGAGCAAAAATACATAATTAGGAAAAGAAAGCCTCTTTGGTAGATGTTGCTGAAAAAATTGAAAAACCATATGCAAAAGAATGAATCTGAGCTGTGAACTGTCACCATATACTAAAATTAATTCAAAATGGATTAAAGACCTCCTCCTAAGACCCAAAGCAGTAAATTGTATAGAAGAAAACATCAGTACTAAACTTATAGACTTTGGGCTCAAGGAAGACTTCATGAACCTGATATCAAAGGCAAGGGAAGTAAAAGCAAAAATAAATTAATGGGACTATATCAAACTAAAAAGCTTCTGCACAGCAAAAGAAACCATCAACAAAACAAAGAGAGAGCCAAATGAATGGGAGAAAATATTTGCAAACAACACATCTGATAAGGGGCTAATACCTAAAATAAATAAAGAACTAGTATGACTCAACAAAAAAAAACAAACAACCTAATTAAACAGTGGGCAGAGGACCTGAACAGACACTTCTCCCACGAAGACATACAAATGACCAACAGACATATGAAAAAATGCTCAACTTCATTAGCTATTAGGGAAATGCAAATCAAAACCACAATGAGATACCATCCAACACAGGTTAGAATGGCAAGGAATAACAAGTGCTGAAGAGGCTGGGGGAAAAAAGGAACCCTTGCACACTGCTGGTAGGAATGTAAATTTGTACCATCACTATGGAAGACAGTGTAGAGGTTCCTCAGAAAATTGGGAATGGAGCTACCATATGACCCAGCAATCCCCCTTCTGGGTGTCTACCAGCCAAATTTAAAAACCTTAGTCTGCACAGACTTATGCACCCCAGTGTTTATCACAGAGCTGTTCACAGTGGCCAAGACATGGAAACAACCCAAGTTCCCTTCGATAGATGACTGGATAAAGAAGCTGTGGTACCTATACACAATGGACTACTACTGAGCTATAAAAAAAGATGAAATACTGCCACTTAAAACAAAATGGATGAACCTCAAGAACATCATGCTAAGTGAAATAAGCCAGACACAAAAAACCAAGAACCATATGACTTCACCCATATGGAATATAAAACTAAAAGCAACAAAGAAATAAAACCTCATGGACACAGTCAATAGTTTAGTGGTTACCTGAGAACAAGTAGAGACGAAGTGGGAAAGGAGGGAGGGGGAGTCAAATATATGGTGATGAAAAGAGAACTGACTCTGGGTGGTGAACACATAATGCAACATATAGATGATGCACTGTAGAATTGCACACCTGGAACCTATGTAATTCTTATTAACCAATGTCACCCCAGTAAGTCTAACAATAAAAAAAAGACAATTAAAAAAATTAAAAATAGGTCTACCATATAATCTAGCAATTCCACTTTTGGGTATACACCTAAAGGAAATAAAAACAGGATATCAAAGATATATGAGACATTAGTAAATGTACTCCCATGTTTATTACAGCATTATTCACAATAGCCAATACATGGAAACAACCTAAACCCCCATCAATGGATGAATAAAGAAGATGTGATTGTGTGTGTCTGTGAACACACACAGATACATACACACACAACGAAATATTATTCAGCCATGATAAAGAAGAAAATCCTGTCATTTGTAACAATATGGAGAGACCTTAAAGATATTATGTTAAGTGAGGTCAGAACAAGAAATAAATACTGTACTATAACACATGTGTAATATAAAAAACTCAAACTCATAAAAACAAAGTAAAATGGTAGTTACCAGGAGCTGGAAAATAAGGGAACAGAAGAGATGTTGTTTAAGGGCACAAACTTGCAACCAGTAGTAAATAAGTACTAGAGAGCTAATGCACAGTATAGTGAATGTAGAAATAATACTACATTAAAAATCAAACTTGCTAAGAGAGTAGATCTTAATTATTCTAACTACAAAAAAATAATCACATGACATGATAGAGATGCTAACTATCTAACTATCACCACAATGGCAATCATATAATACATAAATATATCAAACCAATATATTGTACACCTTAAATTTACAATGGTATATGTCAAATATATTTCAATAAAAAAATGACTTGGCAGCCCCTTTGTCCATAACTATCTTGATTAGTCACCTTAAGTTAAATAAAGCTAAATAAAGAACTTACCTAGAAAAACAATTAAGAAATTATATCATAAAAGTATACTATGATTTATGAAAGAATTTAAAATGAACTCCAACAGTAGAGTGTACCAATGTGAATTTCCTAGTTTACACATTGTACTATATAGTTATAAGAGCGCTGTCCAGAAAAAGAGTTATCTTTCTTTTAACTTTTTCTCATTTTCAGGATAGAGAGGAATGATGTCCATTATGAAAAATTATCTAAAATTACTGATTTTGTTAAAAGATTCCATTGACACACTAACTTACATGAGAGAATAAAAGATGCAAATCAAACTAACAATTAGGCAACTTGAAGTCAGTGACTTGGAGCTACTTTCCAAATAAAACTATAACAACTTGGTAGGTGAAGGCAAAAATAAATGCTAGGTAAATTCAGCAAAAGACCCTCAGAATGGTCTAACATCCAATTATATCACCCCCAAAATAATAAACATTTCAAACTCTACCATCCACTTTAGTGATGTCAAATCATACTAGAAAATTGCTTGTTTTATAAAAAGAAAATTGCCTCAGATGACTTTTTTCAGTACCTCTTGGCTTGGAAATCATTTCCTGAAGAAAACAACGCAAGGAAAGGTACTTGTCAATAACTCATGCTAAAAGAAATGGTACTTAACACTTCAATTTCTCATTATATGGTTTTTTCTACAAGCCAGCAAGCACACATGCACGAATTAAGAACTGAAGCAGAATTTACAATTGAAACAGGTACATCTCTGAATCACTCTACAAATGATCAAACTGCCTTCTAATAATAATGTGATATTTATTTTTTAATGCATATGCAATGGTTGTATTAATTTGATCCCCAAATTAGGATCAAATAAAAGAAACCCTTTCTAGCAGTGTCCATGTCCCTCAAGTACAGAGTAGTATATTTATAACAAATCCAATAATTGTTCTCTGTTTGCTGTATCAATACTTCATTCTGGTTCGCATAGCAAATATCAGGGCAGATCCTTCGTAACAGAGTGGTCTGACAGACATAAAACCCTGAGACAAAAATCTCTTCCTCGCCAACTTTCCACGAGGCCTAAGATTGCCATAATTAGAACACCACTTCTTGTTATGGAATTGTAAGAGGCCCTTTTTCTACATGTATACGGTATTATTGGTTCTGAGTCATTTTATAACTAAAGAAGTAATATCTGGCAAAATTCAACTGGTCAGAAAATTAATACAGGAAAACCTGAAAAATTTCCCCTTACTTTTCAGGCATCAAGCATGACCAATACAAAGTATCAAAGTACATGCTATGTAATAGTGCAAGTTATCATGTGTTCTAAACACTAGATAAAGCTTTAAAAATCTGTATCAATTTAGTAGTACCCAAGAAAATCTTTTGTAGTATTTCTACATATGGTGATATCAAAATCCATGAAATGGCAGCTAGGCAGGAACAAAGATGGTTACCATTTCTCCTTTGGAGACTCCAGAAAAGTCTGATCTGATCAGATCTGTACACTTTAACATTTTAACTGGAGCCTCTGAATAAATAGGCATGGGCCTTGCTCTTCTCGCTGATTTCAGATTACAATCATTGTACTTCCTCCTCTTATTTGTTACTGTTGGTTTTCTCTTCTACAAATCAATCAACTTCTCTCCCAGGGCACGGTGCCCCTGGGTTGGAAATCGCTGAGCAATCACTTGGATATCCCAATGTCTGTATTCATCCTTTCAAACACTGCTGGCAATACACCAAAGAATATCAATTCATTTGTTTTCTAACTGGTTTGCTTAATTTTAAGCTTAATGTATAATCATGATTTAATTGAGTACAGTCTTTAAGAGTATACACTCAGAAATCAGATGGCCTTTGCTTAAACCCTGGCTCTATCAGTTTCTAGCCAAGAGACCAAGGTTATTTAACCTCATTAAACATCTGTTTCATTATCTGGGAAAAATAAGTTAATAATTATAATACCTTCCTCACATGTTGTTATAACAAATTGTACAACAGTCATCACACAGTGAGTGCCCAATTACTGTTGACTGTTAATATTATTTTCTCTCTTATGTCCAGTTCCTAAATAAAGATTATTATGTAAAATCTAACATGGGTGATTGAGTAAAGCAAAAGAACATTAGAAATTTTCAAGACACGAGAGCAGTTTTCACATATCCCCTAAACAAGGTAGGATTCTATCAGGTGTAATGTTCTATTACTCCCTACATATTACAATGAATTTAGTCAATGCTCTAACTTTATAAAAATTTTATAAACTTTTTGGTCATTTATTCAATAAAATTTTTAAAAGAGACAGTAGAGAGTAAGAACATACGTTCTGATACCAGATGGAACCAGTATTTAATTGTATGACCTTGAGCAAATTATTTAACCTCTGTGTTCCTCAGATTCCTCAACTGTACAACAAAGATAATAGAACCTACATCCCAGAGATAGCACTTAGAACAGTGCTCAGCACAGAAAAAGTGCTAAGAATGAAATAGCTAATTATAAAGCTCTGTGTTCAAGATTCTAAGATAAATGGCATAGTATTTGCCTTCAAAGGGATCAAAATAGATCATTACAGTATAATTTGTCAAATACCTATATATGAGAAATGCTTGAACCTTTGAATGCACAGAGAAAGGGTTTCATTCACAATAAAAATTAATATTTTTTTTAAAAACCCAAAATATTGAAAATTAGTATTTGGAATGGGTAATGGTGAACTGGGTTCAATACATTATTCTTTCTACTTCTGTGTGTGTTGGAAATTTTACATAATGTAAAGTTGTTTTTAAAATAAATAATTTTTCTCTTTCAAAAGACAAAATTATGTAATTTGAAGAATTTTCCTTCAAACAAATGTTTTTATGCTACAAATTAACTTTATCAGCATCAATGTTCACAATTCAGAGGAGTTAAGAATTCTCTTGACAAGACTGCCACCTACTGGATTACCTCAATTCCACTATTTACATTTTGTGATTTAAACACATTAAATACCACATATAACCCAATAAAAAGCATGGGTTTGTTTTTGCTTTTTTTCAAAAAAATGATAAATCCAAGTATTTACAAAATTTCCCACCTCACAGGAAATTCTGTCTGTTATATTGAACAATGTATTGTTTAAGGAAGACCCACTAGCCTGAAACAATCTCAGTCAATTTTAATGTAGATAGATGTTTACAGAGGTCATCTGACAGAAAGTATGTAAAAGGAAGCAAAGAAACTTAACATGAATTTAGTAACTACTGTAGGATATATGAACCCATAGTTGTTAGATATTATCATCAGCATTAATTATATTAAAATAAAAGCAATAGAGTAAGTGATTATATATGGAATGCTTTTTAACTATCCTAATATGCAAATGGATACTTGGGGCCTGGGTAAAATTTCTAATGATAGAATATATATTGACTCAAAAAGTGCTTTATTCAAACAACTTAGGCAGAAGTTGAGATAATGTCCTCTGAAAAATGCCTTAAAATTATTAGTTTAAGTGATGATGAAGACACTAACGCTGAAGATTATTGAAGAGTCTGAAAAAGTTGTCTTATGAATATAAGTGGACAAAAAGTAATATTGCTAAGTTATTTTGTGTGGCATATTTAAAATGTATGTGTAAATGTTTAAGTTAACCAAGAAAACATGATTGGGCATTCAACTTTTCAAGGTTTCTACACCCAAGTAGATCAAACTGGGAGATTTTCATTGGGAAAAGGAAGGATTCCACCTTATATACAAAAGCATAGTTCAGGCCTTCAGAGTAGAGGTATAATATACCATTTAATCATAAAACTCTGAGATTTTTAAGTAATTATTAAAAGTTAAATTACTCAACTCAGCACCTACTACTTCTTTGCCTGGAGAGCTGCCTTTTGTTATTCCAGAAAGTGCTGGAGGCACGTCATGAGGACATAGACTTTGAAGGTGTTTCCACAGGCAAATTCTGGGACCATTTCAGCATCAAAATAAGTGAGCACTGTAGTGAATTATAATCTATTGGGAGGCATGGAATTCAGGAGTCTATACCAATAATACATAAATAAATAAATGGAAGAACAGGGAGAAGTCTGGCTTACATCAGAATGTCAAGGGCTGACTGGTAAATCTAGAAAAAGTGCAAGAGATGGAAAATAATCATTATACATTCATCATGATAAAGATCAGATCAGATAAGAATCATGAATAAATGCTAAATAAAAGAGGAAATTTTGCTGAGAAGCAGGATATTTTCATAGATCTCCCCACAATTGCAAGAGAAAAAGAAAAGAGAGGACTGACAGGGGAAAAATTTGGCATCTTGACTTTTGTTATCAAAACTAACACCACCAGCAAGAGAAAGATGGTCATCAGGCACCTCCAGATGTCATACATTGTGAAGGTAACATTACCTATGCAGCAATAAATAAGCTTAATCTACTCACAATGAAATGTTCAATAAATCCAAAATGAGTGATATTATATTAAAGAAGGGAAAGGAATGTATTTTTCAAAAATGTCCATGTCATAAGAGACAGAGAAAGGCTATAGAAATCTTCCCAGATTAAAGAGAGCTAAAGACATATGGCAACTAAATGCAGGGTATGAACCTAGTGTAAATCCTGAACTGGAAGGAGAAAAGAATGTTATGGGGTTAACTAACAAAACTGGAGATAAATGGCAGGTTAGATAAGAAGTATTATACAAAAAGAGACCCCCAGAATTATGTTCTGGAGGGTAGGTCCCTTGTAGTACAGACTTCCCCCCAACCCCAAATGTCGATGAGTGTTCGGGGAACCCACCTGCATCAGTGTACCAGATAGCATTGTTGTGAGAGGCTGGGTTTAGCTTCAGTGAATTCTGGGGGGGAGACTTTTTCAATGCATTTGTCCATTTCATGATGGATGATTTACACAAACAATGTGTGGCATGACAATGCATGTACCACACTGCACTGAGTGTTCAGCAGTTTTTTTTACCAAAAACAGCAATGACCCCCATGTTCCACCCTCCCTATTCACCAGATCTCACCCCAAGTGACATTTTTTGTTTCCCCAGATGAAAAAAAGTTCTCGAAGAGAAAGTTTTTTGCCAATGTGGAAGAGGTGACACAAAAAAACAGCAATAGCACCAAAAGACATCAAAATTGATGCATTCAAAAACTTTTGAGTAGTGAAAAAAGTGTCTCAATAGGTATACTGCACCAAATGGAAAGTATATTGAAGGTTAATAAAATGTAAACATGTAGGAATAAATAGACAATTTTTTATAAATTCCAGTTTTTGGAGTCCCCCTCTTATAAATGCTAAATTTACTAAAATGATACATATAATGTAGTTTAATAAGCGATACCTCTTTTCGAAGGAAGTTATATACACATAGGGATAAAATGCCATAATGTATGTAACTTACTCTTAAATTCTTCAGAAAATCGTGTGTGTGTATTGTGTGTGTGTGTGTGTGTGTGTGTGTGTGTGTGTGCGTGTGTGTGTGTAAAGATTGAGAGATAGAGAAATTGAGGGATTAAGAAAGTGGGTACCAAGCAAATGAGATAAAATATTACCAACAGGTGATTCTGAGTAAAGAGTATACAGGTATTCTGTGTACATTTTTTTAACTATTCTGTAAGTTTGAAATTACTTCCAAATAAAAAGATTAAAACATTGCTATATCTATTGCTAACCAAAAAAAAAATTTTTTTTAATCTCATCATCATTCTTTCAGGACTAAAATATTCCAAATCAACAAAACTTTTATCTTCAGCTATTGTTTATCAATTTAAGAAACCACCAATTTTAAGGTTGACAATTTTTATACCACTAAGAAAGGGGGGGGAAAGATGCCATCAATTGTTAAATACACCACAATTTCAGGTGTTAAATATGAAAATGTGCATCTTAAAAATGATGAAATACAGTTTTTATTATTTAAAAACACATGCATGCATCACCATACCAAGATGATGAACAAAACTTTTCCTATTGTCTGCATACTGGCAGTAGGATCCAAAGATGGAAAGAAAGTGGAGATAAATCCCTGGTACTCTAAAGAAAGCTGCAGATAATTGGGGGCCACACACCTTCTCCTAGATTTAAGAGGGACAAGGGTTGCCATGATGCCGTCAGCTAGAATCTCAACTGGCCCCCATCTTCATCCCAGTCTAAAGAATGGGGGTTTCAGGAGAGAGAGTGGTCACAGTATACAACAGCATTGATAAAGATGCTTTTCTTTCTCTGGTGATCATCACCAATTTCTCCCATTCTTCCAAGCCAAGTGAATAGGCGTTTGTTTTTATTTCCACTTTTTTGCCACTATAAAGAATGCTCTAATAAATATCCTTAAAAATGTCCATAGATGGTGCATTTTTATTTCCAGTAGGATAGATTCCCTAGAATAGGACTGATGTATCTAATTATAGGTATTTTTTAATCTTTATAGATGTTGCCAGATTGCTTTTCAAAAAGGATGTACACAACTTTATCCTTTTCCTCCATATCCCCAGAAGCTCTACATGTTATTTTTGCCAATCTGGTAACTTATAGTTACCTTAATTACATTTTCCTGACTATTCATGAATGGGGATCTCTGACTTCTCTGTCTCTGCCTCTCTACACACACACACATACACACACACACACACAAAAACCCACAATTTCTTTATATATGTATATACAAGGGTTGTCTGGAAAATAGAGGCATTTATGGCTGGACTTTTTTCTGGACAGCCCACATATATATATTTCTTGGCCATGTGAATAGCTTTCCTGTGATCTGTCTATTTATACTGATTTTTCTTTTTTTCTGCCAACTGTCACAAAATTTATATATACTATAGATATTAACCTTTCATCTGTCATCTGCATTACAAATATTTTTTCCAGAACTATCACATTATTGACTTTGTTTACAGCATCTTTTGTCCTACAAGAGCCTTTTTTGTTTGGTTTTATATGGTCAAATAAATACATAAATAAATAAATGTACACACATATACATGT
Source organism: Lyroderma lyra (assembly GCA_004026885.1). Taxonomy (NCBI): domain Eukaryota; kingdom Metazoa; phylum Chordata; class Mammalia; order Chiroptera; family Megadermatidae; genus Lyroderma; species Lyroderma lyra. The sequence continues at coordinate 33,335 of PVJL010003758.1, forward strand.
ATATACATATGTATATGTGTGTGCATATTTATACATTTAAATGACATGTATCCATCTTGTAAAGCTTCTGAAATCCCAGTAACTAAAAAGACTTTTTAATAATAGAAAATAATTGAGAAGTTAAAGTATCTGTCCCATATGTAAATAAAGGTCAGCAGAAAAAAGGGATATGAAAAAGCAAGGTTGAAGCATTGATTCCTGAAAAAATAAAGCCATTTCATATTTACTGCTGCCATCAATTGAGATTTTCAATGAACCAGTTACATTTAACTCATTTAATTATACAATGAACACATTATGATTCTCATTTTTAAATGGAGAAACTGAATTATGGTGAAAATCCTTAGTGAGTAATACAGCTGAGATTCAAGAGTATGTCTCTTGAAACCCAATAACAATGTCAATACAAGTTATGGTAGCATTTAGGAGCAGGTTGCTTACCTTTCAATAGCTAATTCTTTGTTAGAAAGTTGCTGCACTGTAATCACAACCTTCTTCTCTATTCCTTGTTTTAATTTGAAATAAAATTTATCTCTATCCTTAGGCACAGGACTGAAATATGCAAAAAGAACAGGAATTAGTAATACAATAAATAATGCAATAAAATAAGATAATCTATTCCAAGATTAAAATGAGACAATAAAGTATTTAAGCAACAACACCCTTATTCTTAAAATATACTAAACTCTCACCCTCCCACAGAATAACAAACTATAAATTTGATAGTCAACAAAACCTAACCGAGGTTAAAAAGATTTTTCAAATTTTAGTTTTTAAATTTAATAAATTTAGGAATATGATTTAAATATTTTCCATCACATTTCTAGTTTAGCTGGTGGTGTGATCATGAGGTCCTTTAACATAATATAACCCAACAAAACAAAATGAGAAGAGTTTATTTTTAAACATCTAAAATTTGTGATGACTGTGCCATATACAGGTAAATATAAATAAAAGATGGACAAAGATAAAGATTGGGGCAGTCTAGCCTAGGCCAGACTGACTATTCTTAAGAATGATTATTAAAACAATAAATGTCTAAAATATAGGTTGTCTTATCTGGAAAAGAAAAATAGCTTGAGCAACTAATTTGACCTAAGACTCAATTTATGTACCTGTAAAAAAGAGATAAAATATTTAACAATTATTTTTAGAATTAAAAGCACAGGTAAGATACATAGGTGATAAAGTGTAACTGTGTCTGTCCTATTATCTGCCTATTTTTAAATTGGAGAAAAACATTCTACATATACAATAGAAGGAAATGGTTAAGTAAATGATGGTCAAATCACACAATATACTATTGGTAACCATTAAATATGATTTTGATTAAGGATATTTTTTTTTTTATTTTTTTTTTTTTTTTTTTGCTTTTTGGTACGTGGGTAGCTCCCTGACTGGGAATCGAACCCAGGCCACAGCGCTGACAGCGTCAATGCTGAAGCCTTAAGCCACTACACCATCAGGGAACTCCCAAGGATATTTTAATGGAAAAATTCTTGATCATAAAGCTGAAAGAAAAATATATACAATTGTATAAAAATAACCCCTAGAAATAAATTGAGGAAATAAATCAAATACTAAAAGATACTATCGGTAACTGACAAGGCAATAGTTGTTTTTTATTCTAACTTTATTATTGTACTAACTCTACTATAATAAATATCATTATTTTTAAATATTAAGAAAATCATTGACATAAAACATCTGAAAAGCATGAGAAAAGAAAAACATATTAAATTCACCAAATATTTCTTTAGCATTTAAAGCCTTATATCAACACTGTATAGTTTCTGGAATCTTTATAGTAACCAATGTCATATTGCAGGCACTATGCCAATTTTATTATTTCCAAATACCCTCACCTAAAGTTTCCTTTTCCATCATCTTCTTTTACCTCCAAGGAGACACTGAAGGTAAACACATCACTGTCGGAGGTAGGAATAACTGAGTCTTTAACATCAGACACTCGTCTAGAAGAACGTTTGAATGCCGTACAGAAACTATATAAAATTCTGCTTACCTAAAAGAATAAAAATGGAAGTACCATTAGGCAAAGGCTTTAACGGCATTTTGATACACTTCTCTCCTAATTCTTGCATCTGTAACTCCCATAATCACAATTTTCTTTAGCAGATATAGTCTAAGTATATATATAGATAGATAGATAGATAGATAGAGATTATAATATACTGTTTATAACATATTAGTTTATAATAGTGTACATGTAATCCAAGTGTATATATTGTTATATATAGTCACTTTTTTCCATCTGGCATTTAAACACAGGAATAAAGAAGTTTAATTTAAGTTCACAAAAGAACTCTATTTATTTATAAATGTTTCTAGGTCTCAGAATATACTACATTGCAATGAATGAATCCTAAGGCAATTACTAGAATGATGCTGGCATCTAAATCTTCCCAATGAATGCAGCAAACAGGGTTTTTAGCCCAAGTCGGCAATTTTTCTTTCCACTTCCCTCAGCTTCATAGGACTAGATACTGAGTCACAAAATAAATACCAGTTTTAGCAATAACCAAACATGGTAATGTGGTTTTAATAGTTTCTGGTGTTGTTATGCAACACTGCTATAGTATAAATGCACTGTAGGATTCCCAAAATGAATGACAAAATGGTCTTATCTAATTTATTAGTATTAAACCACCCTGGTGGTGGTGGTAGTGGTGGTGGTGGTGGTAGTGGTGGTGGTGTGTATGTGTGTGTGTGTGTGGTGTGTATAAAAACTCACACTTGTAAGTGTGAAGCACAAAAGGCCTTCCAAACCTCTCAGACCATCCATGGGTTGAAAAAAAAAAGATAAAATAAGAGGGGTTTAACACAGGTCCTATCTTCAAAACCTCATACTGAAAAGAACAAGAAGAGACTTCTCTGAATGTTAATAAATCCTTCACTTTAGATGAAGTAAATTCAAATTATTCACTGAAATATATTAGTGTAGGACAGAAATATTTTGTAATTTTCTTGAAACAAGACCACTTTCATCAACAGAATTTCCTAAGGTATGAGGTCTTTCCTCATTTTTCTATTTTTATTATATTCATACAATCTACCTTTTCTCATACACTCTATCATTTTCAAAAACAAGTGGTGCTCAAACCTCCAATAACTATACTTAAATGTATTAATCAATGATTACCCTAAACTTCCTTTCCTATGCCAAATTAAGTTTCTTAAATTAAATGGCTTAAACACTTTTAACTGTGTAAGAATGTTGCCTGCAAACCTAAAGTTCAATTTCAGCAGTAGCATATTTGTATTACCATGTTCAAAAATTTTAAAAATATTTTAATGTGCTATTCCAAAATAATTTTATATAAATGAGTAAAAACAACAAAAGCAGCAAAGGATTGCTATTAATAAGAACTGTAGGCTTAAAATCTTATACAATTAATACAATGATAAATTTTGTCATTCATTCAACAAATCTGAATGCATTCTGTAAGCTAAATATTATTCTAAGTGCTATGTTACTAGATATTATACATCAGAAAACATGGAGCTTACCTTCCAGAACATGTATGTGAGAAGGAATCATTCGGTAAGCCAAAAGCAGAAATGTTTAGCCTGAACTGGATACTTACTTGACTTAGGTCAATAAAGTAAGTGTTATAGAGGGAAACAGAAACAAAGTACATGCTAGTAGTAAGTCCCTGATGCCCACAAAGTAAAGTGTAAATAGGGACTTTAAACTACTTTCAGTTCTTTGAGTACTCCTCTTCACTTCCTAACGCCAAATAAAATGTGAAGTCTATTAACTTTTTACACATTCAACTTCAGCATATTTTTAAGAAAACATTACATGTAAAAGTAGAGGGATCCACTGTATATAGCTTTTGTTACATTCATAGAGTCAAACCCATATTTTGTTTTTCTCCTCTCCGATATCTGCTTCTATTTGATTTCTTGTGTCAGGGCTATCAGCAAGCCTACCACATAAGACCACACCAAAAACATCAAAGAACTTGGCAAATTCTAAAGTAGATGGCAAGGTTCAGGAATTTCTTTTTAAAAAGGTTAAGCACATGGGGCTAAGCCAAAGTGGTAAGGAATGATGTGGGAGAGGGGTATCAGACTACACATTTCTCTCTTTCTGAAGGAAGAACACAACAGTACATTAACATCATTAACAGCAATCAAACTGCACTTAGTCCTGACCATGTCTTATAAGTTGCTATTTCCAACAACAAGGTTAAAATCTTTTATGAATTCTATAGTCTGTGAATAAGCTAGAATGGTGATCCATGGATTGGTAAGGTAGAGTAGCTTCAGAAAAAATTATTATCAATATCTATCATTATTGGAATAAACTGGGCAACCAATTACATCATGAAAAGAGAATGAAAAATACACACCATCACAAACATTTCTATACATGTCACACTATAACACACGCACACACGCGCGTGCACACACACACACACACACACACACACACACAGAATCTACTAGAATAGGCATTTTCTTTGCCAAAGGCATATGTTTATTGACAAATAATATAATACAATTTTCCCCAGAAGGTAGTACCCATAGAAAGCATTAATTAAACACAAAACTATCTGTTGGAGGGTGGTGGTGGTTGTCGTGATGGTTGTTGAAAAGGTAGAGAAGAAGGTACATGTACAAGAGCTGTCCAGAAAGTATCCAGCCATGTAACAAAAAATGCAGGCATTTATAGCTGGATTTTTTTTTTGAGAGAGAGCACTTGCATATATGTATAAAGGAGATACACCAAAATTTTAACTCTGGTGAAATTTTGAGTAACTTTTATTTTCTTTTTTCTTTTAGTATTTTCCAAATTTTCAAATATGTACATGTAAACAGTCAAAATTTCTATTAAACAAAAAGGTATTTACTTAAAGTAAATAACATAGCCAATTTCTCCAAAATAAACCCTTTTCACTAATATTCACGAAAGGGAATCAACTCTTTTAAAAACACCGTATGTCAAGAAAATATTCACCCAAAAACTATGTATAGAAAATCATTCTATAAAATACACTTGGAAAGATATGTGTCAAAATTTTTAAAAATCTTGCTCAAATACATTACTCACTGAAGAAGCTAAAATAAAAGGCACATCATACAAAAAAAAACGTTTTAAATATTATAATAATTTAAGGAAAACACTAACAACATAACTTCTAAATTAATTTCCAAAGTTAAGGTATTTTGCTAAACTAACATCTCAATAAATATTTAAAAATTATATTTTCCCATGTAAGGAATAATGTTTTCTTTTACATAATGGCATATCAGCAACCCTAAATGAAAGCAGTACAGTCAGAATAAATGTCCTCCCAATGACACCCTTGATATTTATAATGAAATACCTCTGAATTCCTTTAACACCAGATAATAACAACTGTGCTTCTAAAATGTAACACTGAGAATTGCTAGTAATGATAAGTATGCTAAAACATACTAACAACACAAAATATCAAAATCTGTTTTGAAGAAAATGTAATTGACTAGCAGAAATAAATTCTTAAAGAGAGTCAACTAAGGCTTTTAAAGTATCTTTAAAAACAGTTTTCTATAATATATCCATAATAGTGCAACAAGAATAGGTACCTCCCTGGCTTTTTTCACTATGCTTTCTGATACTTTGCTTTGTCTGCAATTCTCCAACAGAAGCCTAGCACATCATTTTCCCTGTACAAAAACCTTCAGCATCAAGTTTTTCTGGTTGGATTCCCCAACTCTTCTGCTATAGATAATTGAGATTCCCTTCAGCAGTCTTATAGAAGAATACTCAGTGAAACAAGTCAAATGTATCCTAACTCTCATGTGGAAACCCCTAATCCTTGTGCCACAGGTCCAACAAAGCCCTCACCCTCACCGGGCTTCCCCTCTACCACTGTTGGTGCCTGCTGCTCATGGGATTTTAGGGTGAAAAAAAGGGCATCATAGTGACAGCTGGTAGTGGTAGCCATGCTATTTCTCCTGCTTGAGAAGACATCTTCCTGCCTTTAATAAACTTCTTCAGGTTTCATCCAGGGACTCTGAAAACAATAGAAAACAAATTAATTAGCAAAACTGCTGCACTGTACATATTTAAGCAGTAAGAATGTCTGTCACCCACTCCTGAGCTATCTTTGCCAATTGTTTGTGCCCATCAAGAGGGACCCAATTACTAAAGACTAACATTTTCCCTTCACCACAGAACAAGAAACTTCTGGGACCCAGATACCTAGACAACCAGATGCAACTAAAAGACTCCAGATTAAAGGGTAATTATGTATGGAGGGTAATTCTTTTAAATGAAAATATTTCTTGGACATCTTTTGTAAAAGGCATAAGTAAAACCCAAAGGTAGCTGGGATACAAGCTATGTGACCATCAATCCTTTTATAAAGCATAATTAAAATACAAAAATCCATGTTTGCTTGTTAAAATATGTAAGCAACAGGAAAGTTATTACTAAAAATTACATGGGTCTTCACAGTCAGAGACTTCCATTTGAAACCCAGCTCCATCACCTACCTATTCTCTTAGCCTGGAGTAAACAAAGGGTAATCATACAATTAATTTATCAGCCAAACCAGAGCACTCTTGAAAATAAAATGGAGTGCCATTAACAATATACTTGGACAACAAGCATAAACAAGGACTGCTCCAGTCAAAGAGAAGCATAATATCACTAGTCTACATAAATACTATCTATGTCATGGAGATGTTATTCATATCAAGTAAATGCTTAGCATGGTTCCTGGCATATGCTCTACATTTATACTAAGTTATTTTCATTTAGAAATTATTTCTTATAATAAAGTTTAATGACAATTGTCATGTATCTCTCCTTCAAACAATAAATTTTACCACCAATGTTTCACATTTAGAAATGTGCTCTAAAAATAAATACTACATGGACATTTTAAAAAATGAGTTCCATGGTGGTGTAGTGGCTTAAGGCTTTGGCGCTGGCGCTGTCAACTCTGCGGCCTGGGTTCGATTCCCAGACAGGGAACTACCCACATACAAAAAAAAACAAAAAACAAAATAAAACAAAAAAATTGAACATCACTTTTTCATAACCTGCAATGTACCAAATATCCTCTCTAGAAATACAATTAATACTTTTAATACCATATCCAAAATGATAAGGATGAGAATTCCCTAGTTTTGTCCACTGCCTTCCCCCTGTCGAAGCTCTCAAAAATTATAAATATTTCCCCACATAAACAAGTGGATGCTATAATCCAAAAAGAGAGTCTCATACCATCACAGTTATGAAAAATGCTTGCATCCAAGTCCCTTTCAACTTCCTTCTACAGCAGTGTTTTTGCCTCTCCAAGCAGCAGGTTCTCCAACTCTTCAAAGTTCACTTCCTTGCTGTTGAGTGTCAATTATCCAGAAACCACACAGGCATGTTAAATAATAGCTGCCAACATGAAATTCCAGGACTTTACCATCTGCTTCCCCACCTCTGAAGTGGGGTTGTAAGGATCAGAAATAGATCTCCTCATTCACAAACAGACACATAATCTTTCAAAATAATTATACTCGTATTTACTGCCTCCTACATTCCTATATGACAGACATACATGTACTCATTCACTCTCTTATCACACCTTTGGACCAAGGGAAGAGAGGGAGAGGGAGAGGGGATGAAACAGACTCAGAAGTACTTCTTACACATGCATGGGTTCTGGTAGAAAACTTCTATAGCTACTATCTAAATTATGTGTGTCTGTGCATGTTCATTTAATTGTTTAAGGCACAAGAATTGACATACCCCTAATGCTTAATATCAAACACACAGAAATCTACATTCCTATGAGTTTGCATGTTGTAGCCAGAAATAAACTTTCAGAACTTCTGTTAACACAATGGTTTATTTTTGTCTCATGGTAAAAGGGAAAGAGAATAGCTGCTGCTTTCAGCATTTTCTGCTGACAATTTATATTCCTAAAAGCAAACGCACCTGAGACCTTGCTTATCCAAACCCATTTATTTATTAATCCTGTGAAATGGTTATGAGTACTAAAGTTCTAAAAGTGCAATTTATTTTTAATTTTGGGAGAATTCAATACATACAGAAAAGAAGGCAAGTTCACTGTGTATTTAACAGCTGTTTGATCTGAACTACTTCTGCAGCCTAAGAAACCACCACTTAAGAACTGCTAAAAGGAACTTACTGGCACTTTCAAAGGCCTACAAATTGATACACCTGATGCAAATGAGCATTTGTATTATTAATTAGGCCAGTTTTGCAGCGCAAAAGCCAGCCTCTGAGTGAATGCACATAATAATCACCAGCGAAATTCACAGAGCTCTAGGAATAATCTTAGTACAATATCTAAGCAAAAGCAATATGCAACTATCAGGCCCAGCAAAGAAAAAGGTATTATTAGAAACACTTTTTAAAATCACATGGGCCAATCAACTTGGGTAAAATAAAAGAGGTGCAAAAACATTCCCCCTTTCTAAGTCTGAGCAATTACATTGCTGGGGTAGGAAGACAGCTCATTAAGTGGGATTTTTCTGTTATATCTGGTAAGCTGGGAGGGCCCTACCTACAATACCACTTTCATGCAGTCATCAAATTTAGCTTTCCATATTCAGTACTATGCCATTACAAATGTTAACTTTCTCTTTAAAAATATAGTCCAAATTTATGTAGTATGGTGTATGGTCATACATACAAATTTATATAACAGTGAGATTAGGGTTCAAAAATATTAACCTAATTCACCTTTATAGCAAATTGCTACAATATATTATACTTACTGCCTCTTTAATTTCACAGGTAAAAACATGTATTTGAAATTCTTCAGAACCATGGGAACTCTCTGTAAATGCAAAGCAATTGCTCTCTGTTGTCCCATCATGTCCACGTGCACAGAATAACACTTTATAGATTGGAAAAGATGCTATCTCCATATTGTTGGATTGCTCTATGATTCTGCAGAACAGTGGTGGAAAATGAGATAAAATAATATCTATCAAAGAACAAAGGCAAAGAGTTTTACCATGCCAATAACATATAAACATAATTATCTTAAAAACCCAAAATAAACTGGAACTAATAATGCAAGAAAACAAATTATCTTCATATTCTTGATATGTGTACACACATACATACACACAAATTCTTCATCTTGTGCAAATTACTTCATTTTTATGTTTCCTATGATCCAATTCACTTACTCCCAAACCCAAGCATACACTGCCTGGTAAAATCTATGTCACCCATCCCTAAATGCTAGTCTTCTGTTATAGCAAAATGAGTGCCAATACAGAATAGCATACACCATCCATGGAGAGTTCATTTCTATTTAGAGCAGTACTTGTAAGTTTAGTCATTCCCCAGGTCACTGTTCAACCAAGACCTCTTTTACCCCTCAAAAAAGGTCAGAATGGTTCCAAAGATCAAATTAAAAACAGAATTTAAGATGTAAAAGAAGTCTGTGGGATTTAAGATCAAATAATTTTCTGATTTTCCCTATACAAATCCTAAGCCCTACATTGATCTAAAAACTCAAGACCACTTCAGGATTTCAAACTCTGAAACTTCACCATGCTTAGTGAAATAAGCCAGAGAGAAAAAACAAAGAACTGCATGACATCACTTATATGCAGAATATAAAAACTGTAAGCAACAAAGAAAAATGAAATGAACAAACAAACAAATAACCCATAGGGGGATAGGATGGGGAGAAAGGGGAGGAAGTGGGCCAGGAGGGAAGGGAAGCTAAATATAGGGTGATGAAAAGAGAAGTCACAATAGGTGGGGAAATTATTATACAACAAGTTGACAATGCACTGTGGAATTGTATGCCTGAAACCTATGTAATTCTTGCTAACAGATGTCACCCAAAAAAAGTCTATCAATAAAAATGAATTAAAAACTAGGAAAAATAAAAAAGTCCTGAAACTGAGGGGTACCGACTAAATATAAAGAGACAAGTCAAAACAGTAAGTCTTTGCTAAGGGTTGGCATTTTGAAACTAAATACAAATAACCTGCTCCCGCAAATTTTATACTCATAATCTAGTGATGAAGGTAGATAATAAACAAGTAAATAAATATACAATATAATATTGAGTAAAGGAAAAGTGTTATGAAGAAAAAAAACAAAACAAAAACCCAGTAAGGGGAAAAAGAGGTATGTCACATGATATAATGAATGGAGGCTTCTTTTTATAAAATGTTTTTTTGAGGTGAAATTGGAAAGAAGTAAAAAAGTCACCGGAAAACCAAGGAAAGATTGTTTGGGAAAAGGAAATAAACTATACAAGGGCCCTGAAGTAGGAATCATGATTGTGTTTGAGAAAACAAAGAAACTACTATGACTGGAACGTAGTGAATGAAGGTAGTGAGTGAATGAAATGAATGCAGTGTGAGAGCAAGATGGAGAGAGAGCAAAGATCAGGTCAAAGCAGCAGGTCATCCAGTGGCCAGATATGGTAAGGATTTCAAATATAATCACACTGGAGGGCTAAGTGCAGAAGAATAACATTATTTGACTTACACTTAAAGAAAGTCAGGGTTCAGATAACATTAAATTTTATTCTTAATTAAGTATAAGAGAAAAAGCCATTTTGTTTCTTTCTAGTCTGATGTAAAGAGCTTAAAATCTAGGGCTCACTCTAGTTCTTTGAACCACTGTTACATAACAAGAGGAAGGCAGGTTTTTACTCTCCTTCAGAATAGAGGAACACAAATTACAGGTATTTTTACAGTGATATTTCCAAGCATAGTTTTGCAAATGACCCTTGCAAGTAAGGAACACAGTCTAAGCCTACACGTTATTTACTTTGCATGTCTACAAAGTAAAAGTAAATTAACAATAAGTCCTGGCCTGATTTATGATATATCATCATCATTACCTCCCCCCAAAAAAATTTTTCAATATGTCTAAGGGTGAAAAAGGCTTAGAGCTTACCTCACAGAACCTTCTGGAACATTTGGCACATACAGAGTAACAGGAAAGGGGTACTGACTGGAAGATTTCATAGTTGCCATTGCCCGCAAAGCCTCCACTTCATTACGTGGGGAAGAAACTTTCATACATCCTAAGTAGGTCAGTTTGTTAAATAAAACGCTATCTTCTTCAGGTAATCCAGTTGGAGAAGATGGCCTAGGTGTAGAAATTTCTGAAGGAAAAAAAAAGAAATACTCAAAAGTTAATGTAAAATTTCAAAGTATAATTTGATCTTATATTAACTCAGCTATAATGCTTTAGAGGAAAAGAAAAAAATGTTAAACTTTATATTTTTAAAAATACACTAGAGTTCAGAATGATACAGAACAATAAGGAGAAAAACCTATGCTAGAGACAGTGTGAATTAGCCTAAAAATAATGGGAATTAAACAAAACTAATTAAAAATTTCTCTTGGTTGTACAGATCCTGCATAGCAATGAATTTATTAAGCAGTCTAATTTCCCAAACAAAAGTAAATAATGTTAAGATGTCACATCTCCACCAGTAACAATAAAAGTCAAGCTTCTTACTTTGCTCCCTCCTAGATTGCTGGTTTCAATAAACTATATGTAGTTTGATAGTATGGCACTATAATTTGATGATATTATGTAAATATTACAATGAAATGATGAATGATTCTATGGTTGTTTTCCCCCAATTCTCCCCTCCCCATTAATGAGTTTCTTTTTTAAAAAAACAGAAACTGTTCCCTTTAATTCCGAGCACAGCAGGTAGCAAAGGCCCAACTGTGATTAGAGAGTATCTATCTGCATATATCAGGAAGTATAAAATTCTCACTTTGCCACTCTCACCTAAAGCTTCAGCTAGTCTCCAACTCTTCCCCTCTTACCCATAACCATGCTGCACAAAATTAAGCTGAAAGCAAAGATATGAAAAAAAAATACTGAAAGTAGACAGGGAAAAACAGCATGTCACAAATAGGGAAACAATGCATGATTCAAAAGACTGCAGATTTTTTATCAGGAACTATGAAGACAGGAAGACAGCAGAACATCTTTAAAGTACTCAAAGAAAAGAATAATTTACATGCTTTTTAAAGGAATTGCTCCATAGAAATCCAGGGGTTCTACTAAGGTGCTTCAATGGAGATGAAGGGCATATACCCTGCCCCATTTTAAGCAGATGTGTTATAATTATTGAGCTTGGATCTAAGATTTTATGTGATTTTACTTTCAGGTTTAAGATTTCCAATACTATTGATGATGATGATGATGACAAATATTTTATTTGGTATTTATTTTGTGCCAGGCATTTTACAAAATACTTTATATGGATGTCATTTAACCTTTTAACATCCCTATGAGGCAGGTTCTATTTTAGCTCTATTTACAGATAAGGAAACAGTGTTAGAGAAGTTAAATAACTTATCCAAGATCATACAGCCACAGACAGAGTTCAAACCCAGGCCTGAACTCCAGAAATCATGTGTTAACCTTTATGAAAGGTCTAAAATAGGATGAATTAAAACCAAATGTAGTTCTTATTCTATTCTCAATTATAGAGTATTAGCTCCTCAAGAAAAGAAACTGTTCTATCCTCTTTTTACCCAGCTCTAACCAATAGTGTCTAAAAGACTAGACACTCAGTATATATCAAAGGAATTAATCACTAAATAAATGAAAATTTTTTAGGGCCATTGGTCCTTTTAGCATTCTATTACGGCAAACACACATCATCCTGGGCACTACCTAGACCCTATCCCATGAACAACTAAATGTGCCGTAAGTGCAACCTTCATGTAGACAAAACTCACTGGTAACTATCCAATTATGACCAATGGAGATCATGAATTAAGCAAGCAAATAGCAAAATACTTTTAGCAAGGCTTAGACCTGGTAAAATCACACACTAATATAAGGAATTCATTTCCATCTAAATATAAATTCAGTCTTATGCAAGTTATACTTCTTTAATTCCATCATCCCTTATTCAGCACAAAGATGCAAAAAGTAACAAAGAGCATGAGAGAGAAGACTCATCTATGTATCCAAATGGTACTTTAGTACATTGCAGTAAACTAGCAAAGATTTCCTGTTAGAGTTAAATCCAAGTGGCAAGGACATAACATCACCAATTGACAAACACAAGCTCTCACCTATCTAGTTTTATAACTGGCAAACAATATACCTTTAATGCTCACTTTAGACCATTTAAACCTAGACACTTTCCAGACAAGTCACTTGCCATTGAAGTTATGTGTCATTTTAAACCAACCACAACAATTTTGCTAGAAAAACTGTGTTTATGCAGTTATGAACGGCAGCTGAAATGTCTTGTCTTAGTCCATTCAGGCTGCCATAACAAAATACCACAAACTAGATGGCTTGTAAACAACAGACATTTATTTCTCACAGTTCTGGATGCTGGGAAGTCCAAGATCAAGGTGTGGGCAGCTTCAGTGTCTGGCGAGAGCCAGCTTTCGAGACAGCATCTTTTCACTGTCTTCACATAGGGGAAGGGCCAAACTAGCTGTCTAGGGTCTCTTTCATAAGGGCACTAATCCCAATCATGAGGGCTTTGCCTTCATGACTTACTCACCTCCCAAAATCCCCACCCCCTAATACCATCACCTTGGGCTTTAGGGTTTCAACACATAAATGTGGGGAGGAAACAAACATTCAGACTGTAGCATCGCATGCCTCTTTACTGAAAATGAAAATAAAAATATATAACTAGAAAAGAATATTAAAACCTGTAAGGTGGGAGTTCCCTGGTGCTGTAGCGGCTAGGCTTTGGCACTCTCAACGCTGTAGCCTGCTTTCGATTCCCAGCCAGGGTACTATTCCCAACCCCCCAAAAAATAAAGAAAAGAAAAAAATAAAACCTGTAAAGCAAAGGAACTTCTTACTGACTGAGCTCGTCAACGAAAGGTATGTTTTTTAAATGTATTTAGTGTACGGGTGTTGAGAACAGAAAAAGTTGCATAGTGCATGGTCCCTATGAAATACGCTCATGAATAAGAATAATATTATCTAGCCACTGCAAACATAGGTGATTCCAACAACCAATCAGAACTACACAGTAACGGTATTTCTTCCTTTTGATTAATATATTAGCCAAAAATAATTATATGAATGTTGATATCAGTGTGCTTTGGGGTTTTGGGGAGGGACGAAAATTTAAGGAATTCAAAAGATAAAGCATAGCACAATGAATAATGTTCCTTAAATCTAAAACTAACAAAAATTAACACTTTGCAAGGTTTGTTTCCAATCTTGTATTTTTAACTATGTATACATACTTGTATATAGCTTAAGTTCTATTGAACTTAAATCTAGCCAAGAGTATGACTTTACTCTGAGACTTATGAGTCTTTATAGTGAACCACCAAACCAAGGGGTACTCCTGGAGACCCCCAACACAGTGCAAATATCTTTTCCTTGCCTGTCTTTTAACCATATTTATTAAGGTACCTTTCTCATTCAGAATATTTAAGTTTTTATGTATTAAAATATAACTTTTCTTCTGATTTGGATTTTCCTACCCTGACAACCATAAAAATATTCTCCTATATTTTCCTATATTATTTCCTAGAAATAAATTTTGTGTATACTCTAAGTTAGGGCCATCATGGCCCCACTGTGTAACACTTCGGCTTGTATCTATAGTCATCCTACACCAACATTCAGAAATGGTCTTAAATTCCCTAAGCCAATCAGGATTAATCTCATCTCCTCTATCAGACTAATTTATTAAGGGGTCTGAAGGTAACCAAGGCCTATACCTATCAGTTCACATCACTCCCTGACCAATAGAAAATGGTTTAGTTGGACCAATCAGAGTAAGACTCACAACTTTTGGATCAATGAGTAAAAGAACAGTCTTTCTTTCTGTGACCAGGCATGAACAAATCACCTGGACTTAGTTTTAGATTTCTGCTACTAACTACTTTTTGACCAGAAAGAAAGCCATTTAAGGAGAAAGGTGGAAAAGATCAAAGCTGAACAGTTTACAAAAAAATGCTACCAGATCAAACCATACCACTAGTGTTTAAACCAGCTGAAGCAGAAGTAGGATTTGGTTTGGTTTGGCTTTTCTTGCACCCTAAACCATTTTGATTTATCAGCTAGTATTCCTACTACAAATCCTACTCATTCATGGATGGATTTGTTATTTAACACACTGATAAACTTGATAAGATATTTTATTTAAAACTTTCACAAATTATAATGGGAAATAACTAGAATCAAAACTAGTAAAAAAAAAAAGCACATCACATGAAAGACAGTGTATATTACACTATTCTTTGATATAGTGTATTCTCAACACCCGTACACTAAATACATTTAAAAAGAAGTTATTAATTTGCTCAATAAGTATTTGTTGAGGGCCTACTATGTGCCAAGAACCAGGGTTAAAATGAAGACCCAGACATAGTCCCTGTACTCAAGAACACTGATACTGATTTCACAAATAGAAAGTCAAACAGAAACATAAGAACCAAAGTGGGAAACCTCAACCAGAACTGAAAAGTTGGTGGCCCTGATCTTAAAAAGAAAGCTAACAAGATTTTCTAATTATCACCTTAAATTTTTCATTATCACTTTATCTCATTTTTCTTATGGTTTCTAAGAGTTCAATACAGTACCTGTATTTGACGGATCCAAAATTAACTGAAGAGATGGCTTATTTGTTTGGCTGGCTGAAACATCTCCAAATGAATGGTCCGAGATCTTACTGGAACTTTGATGATCAATAGAACCACTATGCCCTTTCTCGGAATCTCTCAAAATCTCTTCCATGGCTTTTTCCAATTGTTCATCGTCATTAGAAACTATCTATAGACAGAACAAGATATTTTTGTTTTAATTATATTGTGGTTCTGGAACTTAATAAAAGTTTTTAAATTCAAATATAATTACTGAAGACTAAGAATTTATACAGGTATGCCTAATTTCACTAGATATACAAAATCCTGAATTACAAAACCAACTAAATTATAGAACTATTCTCTAATTCCTCAGCAATCACTTTAGGCAGTTTCCAACTAATCTGATGTAAGTTCTTATTTACAAAGATTTCCTTTTCTTGTTTTTTTCCTTTTATTTTTTAGAAACACTTTCCAAAACCAGGTAATTTTAATGTATGTGTTTTAAAGAGAAAAATGGATGTTTAAATAGACAATGTCTATTTAAATGAATAAATAAATAGTGTCTATTTTGAAGATCATTTAAAAGGTCTTATTTCTGATTTCTTTACAAATTTTGCTTGCTAGCTGCCTAGAGGAGTATTGCTAATTTCCTTATCTTCTTCTTAAAACCAGGTGAGACACAAAGCTTAAGCAAATAAATGATGTCTTAAACACATTAATACTAAAATACAGATATTTGAATAAATTTAAATAGTTGTTTATTTAAATATTTAAATAAATTTAAATAAATACATCCATTATTTTAATAAAATTATAAAACTATATATCCTCAGCATAATGTAAAATGGGTATTTAATAATCTGATTTTTATAAAACTTTATTAGATTAATATACTAATATACCTTTGATGCCACAGTTAATATTAAATAAAAATCATAAAAAATATGTAGTACTTTTGATTAATTTCTCTATTCCTGTTTCTAGAGGGGGGATATGCAAGTCTCATGCATGTATACCTGGGTTTGTTTGGTTCTTTTTCTTAGTAAAGGTAACATAAAAATGAAAAAGAAAAAGGACCATATCCAAATAAAACTACTAAATTGCTAAAAATATAACATATACTTAGAAAATATTTAAACAAAGTCAACTGTTAAATCACACACCAGCTGATTTAAAACATAAAAAACCATAAAGAAAAGTCTCTGAAGTGAAAGTAAAACATAACTATTTATATAATTAACTTTAACCTAGCAGTAAGAAAGACAAAAATATCCAAATAAATTTATGTAAGATTTAACCATTAAGTCTAATTCCCAGTTATCCTTTCATTTCCTGCCTCCTATTCCTTCTTTCTAAATTCCAAATTAAAAGATAAATAAGTAAAAGCAAAAAACTTAAAAAACATACAAACCAAATAATGAGCCTCAAGATAAAGCCGACATTGATTCTATTCTCAATACTTGAGAAAAACCTTTGGATTTTACACATCTCCTTCAACCTAGTTAAAAACCAGTAATTTAAAATATTAATAGTATCATTTGTAGAAAAGAAAAAAAATACCTTCAATTCAGGTTTTCCTTCATCTTTTGTAGAAGTATCATCTGCATGCTGAGGAACCAAAACAAATTCTTCACTGTTCAGTGTAGCCACACAATCTGATGACCCACTAATCTTCTGTAATGAAGATCTGACCTCCATTTCTTCTGTTCTGCAAACTTCTCTTCCCACATCCACCTGCTCAAAAGCACAGGGTTTACAAAAAAACAAAAAAAAACTACTGAATAAAAACATGAACTTGGCCTTTATTAATGGTTCATGCACAGAAGAATTCTGCTGACTAGATAATTATCTCAAAACTAGGAAAGCTACCGTGTTGGACTGGGTCAGATAATGGAAATGTACTCTCTTCACCCTGAGTTTCTAGACTAAAAGAACCATATTGTTCCCTGAAAAACAACATAAGCCCGTCCATATCTCAACTAAATAGTTTTACTACTGTTTGACTCTCTCTATAGTTCTCCTAGAAATATTGTTTTTGTACTTTAAAAAAAAAAAGAAAAAATAATTAAGCATGATACTAGAAATGTCTATAAATTCATACACACACACACAGAAATACAAAATTTATTGTCTCAAGACCACATATAGTACCTTAAAATGTTTTTTCTTTGTCACTAAAGTTAACTAATTAATATACAACTCAAACTCTAAGCTACATAACTTTTTTTCCCAGATACTTTACCACTTATCAGGTGGCAGAGGCAGAGGGGGAGCCAAAACTTTCACATTGTGTTCATGTTTCAATAATCCAATACAGTGCAATTCTGTTTTCTGAATAGATCCCTACTTCACACTGCATAAACTCAACATTGAACTCAACATGAATACTACCTAACAGATACTGTACTCAGCACTTGGGGTTACATGAGTGAGTAAGGCAGACAAGTTGCCTGCTCTCCTGAAGCTGACATCTACAAAGTAAGGAAACAAGCAAGGAAGCAAATAAGGTAATTCCAAATTACTCTAAAGGCAATGAAGAAAATAAAACAGGTTAATGTGACAAAGAGTAGCTGTAAGGAGTGTAGGGACAACTGTGAGTAAGGTGGTAGGAAAAAACTCTCTGAGAGGGAAATAATTGAGCTGAAATCTGAAAGACAAAAAAAGGACCATATATGAATTACACCATCTGCTCAGTGACCAAAGGGATAATGTGATAGAGAGGTAGGACAAGTAGGCCAGGGCTAAAGAAATCAGGATGTTTTAACTATGGTAAGTCTGTTGATCTATGCCTAAAATTCCCCCAGCAATGTTCTTTTTCTTTCTCATTTGATTACTTTGTTCAATGTCACATACAAATATAGTTGCAGTATCTCATTTTGCCATTAGGTGACACTAACACCATTACTCCTGCCCTCCCTCCACTCCCCCAAAATGATTAACTTCCAGCTTTAAGTTACACTTTTAAAAATTATTTCCCAACTTTATCAAAAAATCAAAATGTCTAATACTATCAAAAATAAATAACAATTGTACTCCTAGGCTAGTGTAATTAGCTAGCCATCATTTATTTCTGTTAGGTATGTTAATATCCTTCCTTTTTAAAACCCCAAAAGCACATTCATTTGTCTTCTAAACACTGTTTGCATTTTGCATATTATATATTTCTGTAAATGCAGTATGTGTTGGAAGTCATGTCTTTACCCTTCCAGATTGCCTATGCATCCTTGATTACCAAGACACCACACATTATTTGTGTGGCCAATCCATTTCAGGTGCCATTCCTCAACTTGACATCTAAATGTTGGAAATAACCTCAAGTTCAAGTCCAGAGCTTTTTTCTGATTCCTTGCCACAAACTTTCTCAAGTAATCTCTCACTGTTGTGGCTTTCAATACCATTTATGTGTTGTTACCATCACACATTTCTAACCCAATCCAAATGTCTCCCCTAAATTCCTGATTTGGAAGCCACCTCTCTACTTGATTTTTCCATGTGAAATTCTTATCAGTATCTTAAATGTGACCCTAATGTCTCCTTCAAACTTGTTCCTCATTCAAACTTCCTATTTCAGTAAATAACACCACCTTCAACCAAGTTGTGCAAACAAGAAATCTGGACATCATCCTTGACTCATCTCTATTTCTTCATGTCACCTCCACTTCCAAAACAAAAACTTTCCATCCTTCTCCATGTCCATTTTTACTCATCTACTATACAAGCTTCCTAATCCATCTCCTTCCTCCAGTCTACTCTTCATAGAACTTCCAAAAAAACTCTTTTGGAAAATACATTGGATTACATTAAAAATCCAAACAAATCTTTTCACAAAATTCAAACAAAATCCAAACTCCTTGCCAGGACTTAACAAGGCCCAACACACCCTTTCCTCTCTCACTTTATCATTTCAGCTTTTTAATCACAGAAAGTCTGTCAAAGTCTGTCACAATTTAGGGTCTTAGCTCTTGCTTTCTACCTTCGTATGGCTAACTTCCTATAGGTATCAGCTTCCATTCAGCCATTCAAAAAATTTTAATGAGTCCCTACTATGTACTAGAAAATATAATGTAAACTGGAGACTGAATGATGAGTAAGACCAATGCAGTTTTGGTCTTCCTAAAGCTAACATTCTTATGGAAGAGACAATATAGAAGAAAATAAGTCAGGACCACATACTGGAATAAGTACTACAAAAGGTAATGAGAAAGCAGGAGGTAATATGGACCCAATTGACATATGGGCTTAATAAGAATTAGTGAACCACAGAACCAGGGAGAAAGCACTTGATGTGAGAAAAGGCTTACTGAGGAACAGAAAGGAGCCCATGATAGCTAGGTAATAATAAGCACGGGTGAGAGTCTTCCGGGATAAGATTCTGAAAAGAAGTCAGAGAAGCCTGAAGCTGCCCTTGAAGGTGTAAGTTATCTAAATAAGCCCTCTCCCCAATCTCAGCTTTGTTTTGTTGATCAGGGCTTATTCCATGCCTAGTGTAGTACCCAGTACATAGCAGATATTCAATAAATGTCAACAAATTGTTCTTAAAAGCACCAATCAGGCAAAAGGCAAATGTGAAGCCAGGATTCTAACCAGGTAGTCTGATTTCACAGTACAAGCTCTGACCTACACTGTTATACTCTGGTTTTTTTTTTTCCAATTAAAATTGACATTCAGTATTATTTTATATTAGTTTCAAGTGTACAACATAGTGGTTAAACATTTATATAATTTATAAAGTGATCCCCCCAATAATTCTAATACCCACCCTGCACCATATACTGTCTCTTACTTTCCTCATCTGCTGAGATCCAGGATTGGTATCTGCCTCAACCTTCTCCACATTTTCCTCATCAAAACTTACCTGTCTCCCAAAGCATTCTTCCTAGATAAGTAATAAATAACCTAGTAGCTAACTAGGAATTAGGATGTTAATAAATATTAATGGTTGTGATAATGGGCCAAACAGAGCAGCCATCCCCCTACTTCACTAAAGACTCCTTTTCCTTGTTTTTTAGCTCTCACTTTCACCATTTTCCTAGTCCAAAGTCTGAATCGCTTTCCTTATCAATTTTCTCTGGCCCTCACCCCAAGCAACAGACTTTCCATCCTGAAACCACCCAGTGACAAGGGCTTTAAAACCTATTTCTCTGATCAATGCCTTTAAACTAATAACTGAATTATTTTCTCTTAATCTAGGGGTCATCAGGATACTAGCGGTACCCCAACAAGGCTTCCAGCCCATCCCGACAAAGGAGTCAACATGGCAGATCTCGAGACCCCTTCCCCTTTTAGATCAGATACAGTGAGAGCTCCAGGATCCCCAATAGGTAGGGATAACGATCATTTTCAGCAGGAAGCAGATACAGAAGATGAGACCTCCAGCCCTTCAGCTTCCCATGGAGATTTGTGGGGATTACGTCTCTCAAGAGAACGTGAGGAAGGCAGATAGAGGGAAATCTTGGGACCCTTCCCATGAGAATAGCCCTGTTGGAATAGTCACCGCTTTGACACCACCCTTTCACTAATAATCCCTGCCCCAGGCTAGGCAGCCACAGGAGGAAGTTCCAGGCAAATACAGGGAAGTTAGAGGGCCCAAGAAGCCCATCAGTTTGGACCAGTTCCTAACACCTGCATGGTGAGAGTTACAATGACCTTCATCTCACCTGGGCCTAATTATACCATCATTGTAATATCATACCTCTGTCCGGAAGTTCATTAATATCATTATAACAAACAGAACTCTGGGAAAGGATATGCACAGTCAGAAGGCGTTATGTAATATGCCCCTTGTCAATCAGACTTGGCAATCAAGAGACCCCTACGCCCAGAGGTGTCTCCCCTGAAGACTTAGAAGAAAATAAAAGGACCAGAATCCTCATTGATCGGGGCTTTTGAGCCATTCTCCTTGCTCGAGCCCACTCCTACCTCTTTGGAGTGTACTTTCTCTTCAATAAACTGTCCCTTTGTTTCACCTCTATACTTTTGTGTGTGTGTCTCGTTCAATTCTTTGCTCGAGATACTAAGAACCTGGACATCGTGTCGACAAGGATGTCCCCATTTTCCGGTAACAGTTGCTCAATTCAAATTAGATTTGCAGGGATTTTTCAAGTAATATCAAGCTTGCTGCCCTGTGAACTGAAGACTAATATATCCATTTCAATTCAGTAATTAAAACAGACCAGTGCACAAAAGCAAAACTGCTTTTAAAAGCATTTAATTAAAAGGCTTCCCTATTATAATCTAAAAATCAGGATGTAAAATCTGACAAAGGATTTTTATGTCTCTTCAGGTACAAAAATAATAATAATACTGGGAACTATAGTCTAGGCATAAATATTTTTTATTTTTAGGACACTTTAAAGGTGTATGAGACAAAAGGACAGGACACTTGTCAATACTACCGAAAATCTGATATACGAGGGCTGCCCGGAAAAACCCAGCATTAAATGCCCCTATTTTTCATATTACATGGCTGGATACTTTCTGGAAACCCCTCGTATGTTTCTTCTACTCAACTCCTTTTCCCTGGCTCTGAAACCAAAAAACTCAATAAATATTCTTGGTTGAATTAAATCATTTAAACACACATCCCCCACACCTATAGCAATTCTACTAAGTAAATCCCTGTTAATTCTTACTTTAATGTCACATCATTTTTGTCAAATGAGCAATACAATATCTAAATTAGCACCCCACTTGGATTCCTAAAACTACAATTTTCACATATACTAGAAACAGTATAACAACATTCAGTAAAATCTAACTGAAAGCTATCTTCTTCTCAAAGTAACTAAATACATTCAAAAGTATAAAATTGTAGTGCACATGGTCCCAATTTCTTTCTGTGCCAAATGTGGTTAATCTGCTTCTTGCTTTTATATTGTGTTTGCACCTATTCATTTTCAAGTGCCTCTTGAACTAAAATAGAAAACTGAAAAAAATAAGTGTAAGTCAAAATTGGATAAGCTGGGGAGACTATCCAGCATGAGAATTAGAATGAATATAGTACACCCATTACAAAGGTGGAAACAGGAAATGCTCTTAATTTACAGTAAGAAAATAGACATGAATAATTTAGAAAAAACATTTACCAACCATAATTCTTCTGTGCTTTGAAGAACTAAGCCAATAGTAGAAAAAACTATCATGACCTTTGTTTACAAAATAGTCCATCCACCACTCAGGCAAGAGCCACACCAACATGTATGTGTACATGCAAATGCAAGTATGGTAGGCACATTATGATAACTGCTACATAATATTCTTACATCATAGAAACAGAATGCAGTATAGGAAAAAATATTTTATTTAGAAATCTGTATTGGGATGGTGAGATTTATAGGTAACTGTGGTAGACCAGATTATTTTTACCAACTTGTGATTTCCTCTTTATTACAGAATTGTACATTTGTGCCCCTTGCCATGTGACTTTGTAATATGCTCATGAGAATAAGTGGAGCAAAATATTTCCCTCCCCATATCATTTTGGACTTAGCCACGTGCTTAGCCAATGAAATATCAATAAGCAAAACTTGAGCAGAGACTTTAAATATGTTTAAGTTATTTGGCTTGGCCTCTAGAGAAGACCAATAGCAGAATGTGACCCAGGAAGTCAATGAACTCCAAATACAACACGTGAAAAAGACCTGAATTTAATCCACAGCCAGAAATAAAAGTGTCCCTCAGAGACCCACAGAATCATGAGTTAAAATACTATTTACTGTTGTAACCCATCATACATTTCAGCATTGTTACATTAGCATCCCCACAGCCATAGCTGACTAGTTCAGTGACCTGCTACTTTTAAATTTCTTCAACATTATTATACTATCTTTAGGTTAAACAAAAATCAGAAAAGGCTAAAACAGCAACTAGCAAATCAATCTCAAGAAGGAACTAACATGGTTCTTCAACTATTATCTTAAAAAATCCAATGGTTTTTATAATTATTATTTGTATTCCACTGAATTAAAATGTACTTTAATAGTCTACCCTTCTAATACTAATATTCAACTCAAGGTATATTTAGTTATGTAAAACTTTGAACCATTCATTATATTGTAGTTTAGAAAAGTCTACTTAGCAATAACTCATAGGCAATAATATAAATAAAAAATATTTTGAAAATAAATATACTCAAAAATTTTAATGAGGTTGACGTTAACTCCAGATTTTTCTCTTGGTTTTTCTGCTATAATCATATATGCAATCAATTCAATAGTAGGATTGATAAAATTATATACATTATATAGTTACTTATTGTCTGGAAAACCAAGGATTGTCAGCTATACAATTCAGAGTTCCATAAACTTGGCTTAAGATTAATAATCAGCTTTATGCCCAGCAGGTACAGGCATATGATCAAGGGAAAAAAAATCCTCATGACAGAATACACTAAGGAGTCCACATAACTGTAGTCCCACTTCCTCTGCTGGTGTAATAAAATCAAAGTCTTGTGATCTCTGCATCACTACTGAATACTTGGTATGTTCTGTGATGTACAAAGCACATAACTCAGTCAAAAATCTTGAGTACTTTCTCACCCAATGTGTCTATGGGAAAGGCATCTCACTTCCATGAACACACTGGCTTATCTGAAAAATAAGGGGTTGGACTAATTGCTATCTGAGATCTCTAAGCTGTAAAACTTGTACACATCATTTGTTTTATGAATGTATCTGTATATGAAGAAGATGCCAGTTATCCACAAGTTGATTTACAGGTTCAATCTAATTCCATCAAAATTTTTTTAAAAGTTCTGTGAAACTTGACAAAACAATCTAAGCTTTAGGATGATGGTTAAGGGCATGAGCTCTAAAGCCAGACTGCATAGGTTTGAATTCTGATTGGTTTCTCAGCTTAATGTGACCTTACACTAAGTATTAAAACTCATATAACACTAACATCTTTGGATTGTTATGAGGACATGCAAAAAACTTGACCCCTATTACTCACTCAGTAAATATAAGGTAGTATCAACATCTGGAAAATATGGGGAGAAATAGCCAAGAAAATGTGAAAGAAGAGAGAAGGAGGTATATTACTAGATAGTAGAAGATAGGTTAATTGAAATTATGTAATAATGGTTTAAGAAATCACAGACAAATCAAAGAAACATAATAAAGAATTCAAGAACCTACCAGTATAAGGAAGAATTTGGTACAGGATAAAAGTGGCATGTTACAGGCCTTGGTGAAAGGACAAGTTTATTCAAAACATTAGTGGAAGGAGAAATTATTCAAAAAAGGTGATAAGACAACCAGCTAAAGATAAGAGAAAAAATTAAGTTTGATCCCTATCTTAAACCAAGCTACAAACAAATATCAAAAGGATTTTGGTTCTTTGTTTACAAAATAAAACCTTACAACAATTTCTGATATCAGGGAGGGGAAGAACGAAGCATAAAACAAAGAAAAAATTATTTTAAGTAGATTGATAAACTTAACTTTATAAAAATAAAAATGTTAGACTTCTACATATCAAATAATATGAGCAAAATTTAAAGGTAAGAGTTTGAAATGGTATTATTCTAAATATATAACAAGTTCTTAGAATTAAAATAAAACATGCATATACCTATAAAAATTAAATAAAGGGCATAAAGATAAATGATCAATAGACATGTTGTTAAATGTTTTCCAGCATCCATTCTATCACTCCCCCAGTTGTGTACCAACCCCAAACACTAGCTGAGGATGGCAGAGGGGTGGATTAAGCATGCTGAAGGTTGAGTTTCTAACTGAACTCTAGCCACTTAATTAACTTACTACCTTTGCTTTAACACTTTGTTCCAAGGGCACTAAGTCTTAAGCCAATTAACCTGGCATTTTCCTGACAACGGTTCAAGAAAGGACATAAGAACTAAACTGTCTCATAAGATCAAACCCACAAGAGAACATACTGGAGAAAAGAGAGAAACTCTCTGTCCTCTGGACAATATAGCATATATGAGTAAATATCAGGCCTATAAGATCCAGGTGTCAGGGAAAGGGTAAAGAATGCTACTAGAAAAAGTGAAACTGTTTTACTTTTCTAGAAGCTAAAGAACCTGAAGACACATGCCTTTCAGTTAATGAGAGATAATCACATTTTAGTTTACATGGAAAAAAACAGTGAACTGGAAAATAACATTTAAAATATTTTTCAGAAAACTGGCTGCTAAGACATATAATAGGTTAGACAAATAAAGTAGACAATGCCAAATTCTATACCTATCATTGTTCTGTATCTACTTGTGTATAGAAAGTTACATAAACACGTATTTTCACTGCCCAGGGAATGTAAATGTGTTGGAAAATTAAAATGCTCTCTACAAATCTTACTGAAATTGTGCAGATGGAAAGACAGGTAAAGCTTCCCTAAGAATGAAGACAATTATTTAATTATTAAATAATTATTGAACAATAGTTTATAAAATGTTTGCATGACAATTTGTGAGTTGTTAGGTAAGAAAAATAATCATCCTTAACTGGTCTATAAAAAATAATTTTTATATTAAAACTTATTAGTCATACAAAAGAAAGAAGTCAGTAATTAAGTTACCAAAAAAATGCTCCACTGTCAAAGAACATTCATTCAGCCTAATGGCAGTCATCAAAAATGATACTGTTTTCCACTTCTCTCACTCTGAAGTAGAATAAAAATGAAATTAATACAAAGATAGATGTTTGAGTACTTCTTGAAACAGGTCAACAATTTTCCCTCAAAAAAAGATCCAGCAATTAGAATTTACTGAGCACCAGTGACTAATATGGAAGAAAAAAAATAATAAAAACAGAAAAACAGATGCTGAACCACTCTAAAGTGAAACTACAGCAGAACTCCAAATGACCTTACAAAAAGTCAGAGATTAGCCCTAAGACAAAACAGATTTTTCTTAAAGTAAAGTAAAGTAAAGTAAAGTAAAATAAAATAAATAAATAAAATGTATACTCTATCTGGAATTAGATTATGGTACACAACCTTGTGAATACACTGAAAACCTCCAAACTGTACATTTTTAAATGGTAAGTTATATGGTATGTGAATGATAGCTCAACAACAACAAAAAAAGTGTAAATCCACAAAAATACAAAAAATCATAAGAAAATATTATGAAGGGCTTTATGCTACCAAATTTAACAACCTAGAAGAACTGGACAAGTTTCTAGAAACAGATAGTCTACCTAGACTGAACCAAGAAGAACTGGATAATCTGAATAGACCAATCAATAGCAAAGAAATTGAAACAATCATCCAAAACCTCCTCAATGGCAAAAGCCCTGGACCAGACACTCTTACCAATAAATTTTACCAAGCATTCAAAGAAAAATTAACACCTATCCTCCTCAGACTCTTCCAGAAAATTGAAGGTGAGGCAATACTTCCCAACTCATTCTATGAGGCCAACATTACCCTAATACCAAAGCCTGGAAAAGACTGGTAAGGACAACACAAAAAAAGAAAACTGTGGGCCAATATCTCTGATGAACGGAGATGCAAATTCCTACAAAAATATGAACAACTAGGCTCTTGAGCAATTTTCCTGCTCGAGCCCACTTCTATGTATACTTTCCCCTTGCCATTCAAGGCCCTTGAGCCACTCTCCTTTTCACTCGGGCCTGCTCCTACCTCCTTTGTGTATACTTTCTTTCAATAAATTATCTCTTTGTTTGAACTCTAAAAAATAACAACAACAACAACAACAACAAATACAATACACCAATACATCAGAAAGATTATACACCATGATCAAGTGGGAGTCACCCCAGGAGCACAAGGATGGTTCAACATACAAAAATCAATCAATGTGATACACTACATAAACAAAATAAAAGATGAAAACCATATGATCAGATCAGTTGATGCAGAAAAAACATTTGACAAGATACGACATCCATTTATGATTAAAACACTGAATAAAATGGGAACAGAAGGAAAGTACCTTAACATAATGAAGAACACACATGACAAACCCTCAGCTACTATCATCCTGAATGGGGAGAAGCTAAAGCCCAGTCCCCTAAAATTAGGAACAAGACAGGGATGCCCCCTGTTGCCACTGCTAGTCAATATAGTACTGGAAGTTCTAGCCAGAACAATCAGCCAAGAGAAAGAAATAAAAGGTATCCAAATTGCGAAAGAAGTCAAACGGTCACTATTTGCAGATGACACGATCCTTTATACAGAAAATTCCAAAGGCTCCATGTGAAAACTATAAGAAACAATAGATGAATACAGTATACCAAATCAATATACAAAAATCAATTGCATTTCCATATACAAACAACGAATCTTTAGAAAAACAAATGAATCAATATCTTTTGCAATCACAACAAAAAGAAAAAAAAACCTGAGAATTAACAAAGAAAGTAATGGACTTATTCACAGAAAACTGTAAGACACTTTTGAAAGAAATTAAAGAGGACACAAAGAAATGGAAATATATTCCATGTTCATAGACAGGAAGATTTAACATTGTTAAAATGGCCATATTACCCAAAGTAATCTACAAATTTAATGCAATTCCCATCAAAATCCCACAAACACACTTTCATGAAATAGATTTTTTTAAAATGATCAGATTTGTACAGAAACATGAAAGACCTCAAATCTCCAAAGAATTACTAAGAATAAGGCTGATGGTATCACACTCCCCAATTCCAATTTATACTACATAGCATCAATAATCAAAACAACTTGGTATTAGCCAGAAAATAGACATACAGTTCAATGGAACAGAATAGAAAACCCAGAAATAAATCCACAAATATACAGACAAATAGTTTTTGATAAAGGAGAAAATATATAATAGGGAAAAGAAAGCCTCTTCAGTAGATGGTGCTAGGAAAATTGGAAAACCATAAGCAAAAGAATGAATATGAGCTGTGAACTCTCACCATATACTAAAATTAATTCAAAACAAATTAAAGACCTCTACATAAGACCCAAAATAATAAACTGTATAGAAGAAAACATTGGTACTAAATTTATAGACCTCTGGCTCAAGACTTCATGAACCTGACCTCAAAGGCAAAGGAAGTAAAAGCAAAAAAAAATAAATGGGACTATATCAAACAAAAAGTTTCTGCATAGCAAAAGAAATCATCAACAAAGCAAAGAGACAGTCAACTGAATGGGAGAAAATTTTTGCAAATAATGTATTTGATAAGGGACTAATATCTAAAATATATAAAGAATTAGTAAGACTCAACAAACAAAAAGACCCCAATTAAAAAGTGGGCAGAGGACGTAAACAGACACTTCTCCTATGAAGACACACAAATGCCCAACAGAGATGAAAAAATGCTCAGCTTCATTAGATGTCAGGGAAATGCAAATCAAAACCATGATGAGATACTACCTCACACCTGTTAGAATGGCTATTATCAACAAGACAAAGAATAACAAGTGCTAGAGAGGCTGTGGAGAAAAAGGAACCCTCACACTGCTGGTGGGAATGCAAATTGGTACAACCACTGTGGAAGACAGTGTGAAGGTTCCTCAGAAAACTGGGAGTGGAGTTACCATATGACCCGGCAATCCCCCTTCTGGGTACCTACCCAAAAAATTTAAAAAGCTTTGTCTGCAAAGATTTATGTACCCCAACATTCATCACAGTGCTGTTCAGTGGCCAAGACACAGAAACAACCCAAGTGCCCTTCTATAGATGACTGGATAAAAAAAAAAATCTGTGGTACATATACACAGTGGAATATTACTCAGCTACAAGAAAAGATGAAATGTCATTTAAAACGAAATGGATGGGCCTTGAGAACATCATGCTAAGCAAAATAAGCCAGACAGAAAAAACCAAGAACCATACAACTTCATCCATATGTGGAATATAAAACTGAAAACAACAAAGTAACAAAAACTCATGGACACAGTCAATAGTTAGTTGTTACCTGAGGGCAAGGGAGGAGGTGGTGGGAGAGGAGGGCGGGGGAGTCAGCACACTGGATGGTGAAACACATAATGCAACACATAGACGATGATGCAGAATTGTACACCTGGAACCTATGTAATTCTTGTTAACCAATGTCATCCCAGTAAGTCTAACAATAAAAAAAAGTTAATTAACATTTATATGCAAAACCTCCCAAAAAGATAAGGAAAATACATGTAAAATGACGGTTACTCATCAGAAATTTTGTGTTTAGCAAGAATCTGCTACTAGCTGTAGTTTCTTAATGTTCCAAGATTTCTTTTTTCAAAAAAAAGAGAGGATGACAAGTACATATTTTTGTCTCCCTAAATGCCACAAGATTTGCATATCTAAGTGGCTATGCAAATCCTCTGCTAACAGTCTCCATAAACAGTGAGAACCTGCTTTAGTTTCAGTTCAGAGTGGCTGATCATCTGGTTTTTTCACATTAGCCAATGGTGCTCAGTAAATTCTAATAAATGGATCCTCTCCTGTGGGAAAATTGCTCATGCCGTTGCAGATCTAAACTAGGAGATGAGCGCCCTGATCCCACTGACAGCTATGGTCATACAACAAAGAATGTGCCAATAAAGAAGAGTCACTTGCCACTTTTGATTACAAGGTCTCTGTTGTCTAGGCAAGACAAATTCTAGGTTGTTTACCCCAAATAGGCAGATGACTGTCACTTCTCTATAAAGCCTCTCCATCCTACAAACAACCCATATGAGCACAATTTCTCTCTTTAGAGATACATAAGGTAGAAGGCATCTGGGGAAAGTCAGAACAGCATCTCTATCCTGAGACAAACTGATGTCACTTTTACCTTTGTTCCATAAAATTAAATAAGGGAACACAAAAAAGTACACTCTAGTTTGTATTTCATATAAAAATATTATAAATGAGTAAATATGAAGCTGTTACTACGAAGTTTTATTTTTATAGAAAAAGCATAATTGACTTGATTGTAGACTAAGTACTCAATTCAAATAGGTATTAGTGTATTTATAAATACCTATGTATTTATAATACTTCCACAAACTCTACAAGGTAGCTATTACCCTCACTTTACAGATACGCTGTGACATTCAGATATATTTGAATGAATATTTCCATCCGCTGACTGTGGTGTTCAAATTTACCTCCCTCAAGCTCAAAAAAATTTTATTCAGTGTGACACTGTTTCAAGGACATTTCTCCATTTACAAGATTTTTTAATATGTCATCTGTGGCTTGCACTATCAACAACAAAGATGTTTTGTATGCCATAGTGCATAATATTTTATAATAAATTTTTTATGTCATCAATGCCATTAGATTCTAATTTATCTATACTTATATCTAATTGATGTCACTTAGTGTGTTTTGAGTATTTTTTGCTAAAATTCAATACAATGGTAAATTTATTTCCCATGTAACAAAAACTTAAGGTAAAAATAATGTCATTTATATATATATATATATATATATATATATATATATATATATATATATATATATATACACACACACACACACACACACACACACACACACACAAAGCAGCTAAAAATGTTATAAATGCATAAAATAGTCAAAATATCAACTTTATATTTATTGTGGCTTTTTGACATTTCAAAAAAAAAAACATGAAGTCAATTAATGCAGTGAAAGTTGCATTAGCATACTTTCTGCCCAAGTTCAGTGTTAGAATACAGATGAAGCAAAACTCAAACCAACACAACTAAACTCCAAAGATCCTGTTTTTTCCACTTAGGAATGATGCATCCCAAAAGAAAATTTTTACAATAACAATCTCTAACATTTATCAAGTACTTATTTTGTACTATGCACTTTATATTCCATCTCATTTAACCCTCACAATATAAGGTAGAGCTAATATTAATTTACTTTTATAAGTGAAGAAACAATAGAATGCTTAATGCCTTACTTATTCAAGGTCACAAGACCAGTATAGCGCTCCCACAAGAGTAGCCATATTCTTAACCATTACACAGACACAACTGCTACCACTTATTATGTAGCAGACACTGTGCTACATACTTTTCTTTCTCTTTTTAATGTAATCTCTTCAAGAACCACTAAACAAACTATAAAATTTTAAAAGTTCAGCAGCTATTATATCTCAACTGAACAGATTTTTAGTTTGCCATTTGATGACTTTCTGAGATGGTGAGTTTAAGAGAAAAAGTAGTCTATACCCAGAAGACAAATTTAGAGAGTCCTCAATAGCTTAAAAATATAAATTTACTATGCTGCCACAATTTTACTAAATGTATAATCTTCCTTCATCCTCAAGTGCAAACACATCCTAAATTTGTGTAATTAACTCTGCTTTTCCTTTAGTAAACATATAGTCAGAAACTGAAAGTTACTATTAGCATTTACCATTTTACTATTTGTCAGCTGCTCGGCCAGGAGCTTTATAATATTTGTTAATTAATTCAAGTGTTAACTGGGATTAAAAAGGAATTAAATAACTCACCCCAGAACCATACAACTAGCAACTGATGGAAATGAGATGCTTATTTTTAGATCTACTCCAAAGTACCATTCTACAATTACGTGTAAACAACACCTTAAAATCTAAGGAATTTATTATAAGAGATGTATCTAGATTAAAGAAGAGTAGGGGGAGAAGCTCCTATATTTAAGAATAGAAATAACCTTGGAAATCAGAAGCTAAGTGTTCCATCCTTGAATTACTTGAGAAATACTTAAATGATCAACTGATCAAAAACAACAAAGAGTACAAGAATATAAAATACTAGATAAAAACAGAACATTTCTATAAATGACCAGTCATGTTTTTCTAACTTTGAGAAAATGAAGCAACTACGATGTCTCATAACTTCTGAAGATAACTCCAAAAATAAAAGAAAATTAATTACCTGCCCAAAAGATACCAAAGAATTTTTTTAATTGGCATGCCATGGAGTCATACTCATTTAAACATTTACTGAAGTCTACCATATACTTAACACTAAAAGCTGGGAATTTAGAAATGAATTAAACCTGTGGGCTCTTAGTCCCTAATACCTACAACAGTGCAGAGCGTCCCTGTACTTTCTCAAATTTCCACACACGAGGGCTGTCTGGAAAAAATCCAGCCATAAATTCCTCTATTTTTCATATTACATGGCTGGATACTTTCCAGACAGCCCTCATATACCTTGCGATATTTGCTCTCTTTAAAAATAAAGGAAAACAAAAATTTCAGCTGTTCCAAACAATTCTCCTGCACTCCCCAAAATTATTGTTTAGAATCTTAGAGCAAACTATCTATCCTAGCCAGTTACTGAACTTGAATACAAAATAAAAATGAGAATATTTCAAAACTTAGAAATTAAAGGGACAGCACTACATGCATGTTAACAGGTTGAAAGATGGAAGCCTTCATCTTAAATAAGTTGATTAACTCTTTGTATTGCTGGTTCCTTAAATCACACTGCAAGTCACAAAACTTAAATGTAAACGTAACATAAACAAAACAAAAATGAAAAAAAAAAAGAATATAAAGTTAAAAATGAACCAGTCATTATTTGACTTGAGAAATTTATTTTTAATTTATATTCAAATCTTAATGAAGTTATCTTAGGCTCTCCCTTAATGTATCTAACTAAATGAATGAATGCCCAGCACAAAGGCAATGAACAAATTATCCAAACAATAATTTACTCAATAATTATGTGCAAGGCATCCATATAAAGTTTAAGGCAGATGAATGCTTTTTGTGTTTTTACTACACATTAACAAAAATAACACCTTTTTTCCAAAATATCAACATATTGGCTCAAAAAATTAAAGCTCCTATTTCAAATGACACAACACTTAAGTGAAACAACTGTTCACTAACGCACAGTTGACCTGCATGTTCCCTTCCCCAAAAATATGAAGAATATTATTGAGATTTCATTCTGATGAGAAAATGAAAAACCTATACCTGGTGGACTGTGTAATACTCACATAGTCAAATCTGCAATATAAAGGCACATCAGCATAAAAGCAATTGTAACCTTTCTCTTTCAAGAAATGAATAAGTCAAAGAAGCAATATTAATTTGAAGGGATACTTGTTTTCTATTAAAGGTACAATTCAGTTAAACAGCACCCATGCAGATTGGTATAAATGCTGGATGCTTGAGAGCACCAGATACTTGAGTTCTGGTTAACAAAGAATCTACTGTTCTATTTACTAAATGCTTACTATGAACCAAATAGTATTGGGCATTTTAGTTATCTTTTTACTCAAATGTTCACAACAACCACTGAACTAGGTACATTCACACCTTACAAATGAAAGAATACATTCAAAAGATTCAGTAATTTGTTCTAGTTAATACAGCTAATTAAATATGGAGTCCAGATTTGAAGCAACTAAATCTAGCTCATTTTGTAGTGGTCTGTCTCCTATAGCAACTGTGCATAGATCAGGTGGCCATCTCAAGCCCACTGGTTGTGGGGTTTAAAACAAGCCTGCCAAGTTCCCTGCCCAGAGTTTCCATCTGAAGAAAACCATGGCTGTGGCAGGTGTTATGACTCACTGCACTAAAAAGAAAACCCTGTTCTTCTATTCTACTTCTATGTGGGGGCTTTCACTTCTTGCTACGAAGAGTGCAATACTAACACCCTCACCACAATTTCCAATCCACCTTTACCAGTAATAAACTTAACATTCTATTTCATCCCACATTTTGCTCCTATTTTCTGTTATCGATTAGTTGAGAACCTGGAGAGGTGAAGAATCATGACTTTTCACCCTCCTGAACCTCCAACTGACATGTACACTGAAGAAAAACAGATGGGTTTGAGATCATAATAGCTGTCATTAATGAAACATACTAACAACATCAAGAGAACCAAAGACATGGGTATTATCATTTACAAAGTAAGCCAGTAAAATAACTCTTTTTTATGTTTAACATTAAGGTTTCAGAGATAATCTATTTTTTAACATACACTTACTTCAATGTATAAAATTCTCAGACCATTATACTCTGATCACTTAAAAAAAAAAAAAACAAACTAAGTAAACACCACCAGCTTTTGTTGCAGCTCAGAGATTGGACTCTATCCTACATTCTAATCCAAGCTTTATACTCTGGCCCATCTTTCCCTGTATTAATATAGGAATCTTCCTAGACTTTTCTTACTTTGATAAGCCAAATCTGAGTGTCCCTGTGTACTGAATGTTCCTGACTTCACTTTTCTGTTATTTCAGGAACTCCCCTGGTTATGCTTCTAGTATTATTCTCAACTGTTCAATGGCTGATACCGACCAGCAGCACAATAAGCAAATTGATCATGGCATACCAAGTTGTTATAAGATAAGGGGTAAAGCCCAAAAGAAAAAAAAGCAAAAGGAATGTGACAGTGGAAGGAGGAAATAAGTCAATCAGCATTTAATGTCCAGCTAATATATTATCTCCTCCCAACAAAAGTATGGGTGTACATTATTAGCCCAATTTACACAGGCAACAACTCAAATTACATAATATTCCCCAAGGCTACACTATAGATACAAGGAAGAAGAATGCAATGTTCCATGACCTAATGGCCAATCTGTTTATTCTCAAACCAGTATACCTACCCCCAGACATAAACTGAGACATGTTGCAGATACACTAAGAAAATGAAAGTGAATGCTACACCTGGTATGCAGTGTTAGCTCTCTTCATTCACCCCAATTTTTCAATATTAATAGATCAGCAGGAAATGTTTCTTTTTTTCTTTTCTGGTTGCAACTGAAACATTTCTATATTTATATAATCAGGATGCAATGAAATGAAACATTCACCTGAATTCTTAAAACAGCGAATTAAAGAATTTTTCAAACTGTTCTGAGATATATATTGAACTTACAGGGGGTATTCGTTCTCTGTTTTCTAATTTTTAAAAATTATTTTACTTACAGTAAATTGTCAGTTAACTAGCTCCTATGAGGATGAGTAGATGCCAAATAAATGAAGTTTCTGGTCACTGACAGTTACTATTAAAAAGAGGCCTAACTAATACTATACCCCATACCATACCATAAACTCTGTATTGCCTTAATATTAACAATGAAATACAGTAATTAAAAACAAATTAAGACAAAGACTAACTTAATTTAGTGTAACACAGTTTTATTATTATAAAAACAGCTTTGCAAATGCAGTGTGAAATTTTAGTTAAATGGTAGTCAATAAATTTATCAACTTAATAAACATTACTAACAATTTTTTTTAACTTCAAGTAACTTAGAAATGAACAAACACATACACACTTAAAACTTTTACAGTAGGGGTACAGAGTTTACTAGGTAGACATCATATCAGGATCATCAGGATCTGATGATGTATTGTAGCTAGGACAGAATCAGGAGAAGTGGGTGTGGAAGATGCTAGATCTATATCAGTAGATGATACTGTACTGGCAAATTTACATGCAGCTTTCTTGAAAAAATAAATGAGTATCAGCTTGTTCTGAGGCCCTATGCCTCTAGTGCAAACTCAGGTTTTGCATGATGTGCAGCTGCATAACATGCTGAGAAGTGAAATAAAGTTGCTGTTCAGCAAAAGCTTTTATGGTTTCAAATGCTACAGTAGCTCTCTGCCAGGATATTTTTTCTTCAATTTTTTTTTTGTCAGTTGCTTGAGAATTCCAGTTCCTTGAGTTGTGGTTAATGAAAAGTCTACTCCATTTTTTATTAGTTTTTATTGTTATTATTAGTTTCAGCTGTACAAAACAACATAATGATTAGACACTTACATACCTCACAAAGTGATAATCCCAAGTCCACTACCCATCTGACACTTTACATACCTATTAAAATACCACTGACTATATTTACTGTGGTGTACATTATATCCCGTGACTATATTTTTTTAAATCATAGTAAATATTCAACATTTTCATATTAGTTTCAGGTGTACAGTTCAGGAGGTAGTCGTTTATATAATTTACGAAGTCCCAGATAAATCTAGTGCCCATCTGACACCATACATAGTTTTTACAACATTACTAACTATATTCCCCATTCCATATTTCACATCCTTCAGACTATTCTGTGACAATCTATACTTACTTGCCGCTTCACCTTTCTCATCCACTCTCCCAACCCCACTCCCATCTAGCAATCATCTGTTTGTTCTCTGTATCTATAAGTCTGACAATTAAGTTTGTGAACTCATCCTAGAAAAAGTGCTACATACCTCACTGCTGAATATCACTACAGTCTTTGAAGTACTCCCCTTGGAAAGTAATGCACCAACGCCATCGCCTAGTCGACCCTTCAAAGCAATTTTGGAACTCTTTTTCTGGAACGGCCATCAAAGCTCTTGTTGTATTATCCTTGATGTCCTGAATGTCATTACAATGTTTTCCTTTCAATATTTCCTTTATCTTCAGGTAAAGAAAAAAGACATAGTGGGCCAGATCAGGTGATTAGGGAAGAAGTTTCAATACATTTATTTGTGTACTGGCTAAAAACTCCCTCACAGGTAGTGCCATGTGAGCTAGTGCATTGTCATGAGAAACAGCAACATGAGTTGTTGCTAAAAAGGTCAGATCGTTTTCATCTAACTTTTTCATACAGCCTTTTCAACCCTTTGAAATAGAAAACTTGGTTAACTGTTGGTCCAACTGGTACAAATTCATAATGAACAATCCCCTCTGATATCAAAAAAAGGTTAGCAATATCATTTCAACTCTTGATTTGGACTGATGGAATATTTTTGATCATGGAAAATTGTCTGACTTTCATCGTGCACTTTGACATGTTGTTTCAGGGTCATATTGGTACACTCATGTTTCATCACCAATGATATAACATAACCGAAAACACCATCTTGCCTTTCCAAAAGGTTTTAGCAAACGTTGACTCTCCTTTGCTTTTTTCCATCAATGAAATCCTTTGGGACTCTTTTTGCTCACACCTTTCTCATGCCAAGATTTTCAGTTAAGATTTTTCTGTTTCTCTATCGTTGTTCACTTGGTCTGCTGTGCTTCTCAGTTAGTCAATGATTTTGATGCACAATTTGATTATTTTTGCAATGTTTTAGTCAGGTGTGCTCATTACTGGACACCCTGACCTCTCTTCATCAG
The DNA here is from genome assembly GCA_004026885.1 of Lyroderma lyra. NCBI lineage: Eukaryota > Metazoa > Chordata > Mammalia > Chiroptera > Megadermatidae > Lyroderma > Lyroderma lyra. The sequence continues at coordinate 70,880 of PVJL010003758.1, forward strand.
TGACACTTACTCTCCCCTCAGAAATACATTTAATCCATGTACACTGCCATCTTCTTAATGGCATTATCCCCATAAATTTGGACTAACATTTGGACTAACATTCACTTCCACTCTTGCCAAGTTTAACAAGAAATTGAATGTTTGTTCACTGCTCTAATTCAAGCTCAGACATTCTCATGACAGCACACAAAAACATGCAAGAACAATAATGAACCCACTCAGCAAAACACCGTCACATGTCAACACAAACACAGCTGTACCAAGATTATAAAACCTTACCAAGTTATTTGTACAGTACTGCCAATGTAAGAGCACAGTGGCAAGTTTCCGAACTTAATTGTCAGACTCCATACCTCTGTTTTGTTTGTTCATTTATTGCTCTTTAGATTTCACATATAAGTAAGACAACATAGTATTTGTCTTTCTCAGTCTGACTTAATTCACTTAACATAATAATCCCTTGGTCCATCCATGCTGTTGCAAATGATAAGATTTCATTCTTTTTACAGTAGAGTAATACTTCATTGTATAAATGTACCATAATTTCTTTATCTAATTGCCTACTGGTGGTCATTTCAATTTTGTGCATACCTTGACTATTGTGAGTAGTGCTGTAAACATAACAGTGTATTTTTTTTTTCAAATTAGTGTTTTATATTTCTTTAAATAAAAAACTAGGAGTAGGATTGTTGGGTCATAGGTAGCTAATATTTTTCATTTTTTGGAGAACCTCCATACCATTTTTCATACTGGCTATACCAATTTGCCATCCCACCAACAGTGCATAAGGGTTCCCTTTTCTCTACAACCTCACCAACCCTTGTTTGATTTACTGATGATAGCCATTCTGACAGGACTGAGATGGTATCTCATTGTGATTTTTATTTGCATTTCTCTGATGATTAGTGACATTGAGAACCTCTTTGTCTTTTGGCCATCTGTATGTCCTCTTTGGAGAGATGTCTATTCAGGTCCTCTGCTAATTTTTTTAATTGGATTGTTTGGGTGTTTTCTTGTGTTGAACAGTATGAGATTTTTATAAATTTTGGATATCACCCCTTATCAGATATGTCATTATCAAATATCTTCTACCATTCAGTAGGATGTCTTTTCATCTTGGTTTTCTTTGCTGTGAAAAGACTTTTCAGTTTGATGTAGTCCCACTTGTTTATCTTTTCTTTTTCTTCCCCAAGGAGATATATCAGTAAAAATACTACTAAGGATAATGTCTGAGAGTTTACTTCCTATATTTTCTTCTAGGCATTTCTTCTAGGAGTTTTGGTCTTACATTTAAGTCTTTAATCCATTTTGAATTTATTCTTATAAATGGCTTATGAAGGTGGCCCAATTTCATTTTTTCCCATGTATATGTCCAGTTTGTCCAGCACCATTTATTGAATAAACTATCTTTACCACAGTATAAATCCTTGCTTATTTTGTTATAGAATAACTGACCACATAGACAGGTTTATTTCTGGGCTCTCTATTCTCTTCCATTGATCTATGTGTCTGTTTTTAATACCAATGCCATGCTGTTTTGATTATTATGGCTCTGTAGTATAATTTGATATCAGGTAGTGTGATACCTCCAGCTGTGTTCCTCTTTCTCAAGGGCTATTCTAGGTCTTTTATGGTTCCATATAAATTTTAAGATTATTTGTTCTAGTTCTATGAAAAATGCCATTGGTATTTCAACAGGTATTGCATTGAATCTATAGATTGTTTTGCATAGTATGTACATTTTAACCATGTTAATTCTTCCTATCCATGAGCATGGTATATGATGAGGGTTGTCCAAAAAAACCCCAGCCATATATGCCTCTATTTTTCATAGTACATGGCTGGATACTTTCCAGACAGCCCTTGTATGTTTCCATTTATTTGTAACTTCTTTAATTTCTCTCTTCAATGTCTTCTAATTTTTGAGTACCTCCTATAATTTGTGTTACCTCCTTGGTTAAATTTATTCCTAGGTATTTTTTTATGCAATTGTAAGTAAGATTTTTTTCTTAATTTCTCTTTCTGCTAGTTCATTATTGGTGTATTAAAATAACAACTGTTTTCTCAATATTAATTTTGTATCTTGACTTTACTAAATTAATTTCATAGAATTGTTGGGGTCCTCTACAATATAGTATCATGTCATCTGCACAAGTTTTACTTCTTCCTTTCCAATTTGGATATCTTTCATTTCATTTTCTTTTCTAATTGCTGTGGCTAAGATTTCCAGTATTATGTTGAACAAAAATAGGGAAAGTGGGCATCCTTATCTTGTTCTTGATCTTAAGGATAATGCTGTTAGTTTTTTTCCATTGAGTATATTAGTTGTGGGTTGTTCAGATATGGCCTTTATTATGTTGACATATGTGCCTCAATTCCCATCTTACTTATGAGTTTTTGTCATAAACATGCTAGGTTTTGTCAAAAAAATTTTCTACATCGATTAATATGACCATGTGGTTTTTACTTTTCATTTTGATTATGTAGTATATCACACTAATTGATTTGCAGATACTAAACTAAGCTTGCATAGTAGGAATAAGTCCCACTTGATCATGTTATATAATTTTTTTAATATATTGCTGAATTTCGTTTGCTAATATTTTGTTGAGGATTTTTGCATCTATGTTCATTAAGGATATTAGCTCATAATTTTCTTTTCTTGTAATGTCTTTGTCTGGTTTTAGAATCAGAGTAATGGTGGCCTAATAAAATGAACTTGGGACCCTTCCCTCCTCTTGGATTTTTTGGAATAGTTTTAGAAGAATAGGTGTTAATTTTTTTTTTTTTTTTTTTTGAATGTTAAGGTAAAATTCACCTGTGAAGCCATCTGGTCCAGGACTTTTGTTTGTTGGGAGCTTGTTGATTACTAATTCAATTTTGTTGTTAGTAATTGGTCTGTTCGGATTTTGCTTATTCTTGATTCAGCCTTGGAAGATCGTGTCCTTCTAGGAGTTTATTCATTTCTTCTTAATTGTCCAATTTGTTGGTGTATAGTTGCTCTCAGTATTTTCTTATATTTTTTTATATTTCTGTGGTATCTGTTATCACTTCTCTTTCATTTCTGATTTTATTTATGTGGGTCCTCCCTCTTCTTTTCTTGATGAATCTGGTTAAAGGTTTGTCAATTTTGTTTATCTTTTCAAAAAACCAGCTCTTGGTTTCACTGATTTCATATATATATATAAATTAGCCTCTATTTCATTTATTTCTGCTCGGATCTCTATTATTTCCTTCCTTATACTCACTTTGGGCTTTGTTTACTGCTCTTTTACAAGTTCCCTTAGGTGTAAGGACAAATTGCTTATTTGAGATTTTTCTTGTTTCTTTAGGTAAGCCTGCATTGCTATGATTTGGCCTCTTAGGACTGCTTCTGCTGTGTTCTATAGATTTGGGGCCATTATGCTTTCATTTTAGTTTGTTTCAAGGTATCTTTTGATTTATTCCTTGATTTCATTGTTAAACATTCATAGTTTAAGAGCTTGTCATTTAGCCTCCATGTGTTCGTATGTTTTTCAGTTTTTTTGTAATTTCTAGTTTCATACCATTTTGGTCAGAGAAGATGCTTGACTAATTTCAATCTTCTTAAATTTATTGAGACTTTTTTTGTGGGCAAATATGTGGTCTATCTTAGAAAATTTCCCATGGGCATTTGAAAAGAATGTATATGCTGCTGCTTTGGTATGAAATGCTCTAAAAATATCAATTAAAACTATTTGATCTGGAGTGTCATTTAAGGCCGCTGTTTCCATGTTAATTTTCTGTCTAGAAGATCTGTCCATTGGTGTCAGTGGGGTATTAAAGTCCCCTACTATGATTGTTGATCTCTGCCTTTACATCAGTCAATATTTGCTATATGTATTTAGGTGCTCCTATGTTAGGTGCATAAATGTTTACTAGGGGGATGTCCTCTTGTTGGATTGATCTCTTTAGTATATTATGTAATGTTCTCCTTTGTCTCCTATTAGAGTCTTCATTTTAAAGTCTATTTTGTCTGATATAAGTATTGCTATCCCCGTTTTTTTCTCATTTCCATTTGCATGAAGTATTTTTTTCCATCACTTTCTTTCTGTCAGTATCTTTTGATTTCAGGTGGGTCTCTTGCAGATAGCATATGTCAGAGTCTTGTTTTCTTATCCATTCAGCTACCCTATGTCTTTTGATTGGAGCATTTAATCCATTGACATTTAAAGTAATTACTGATAGGTACATACTAGGTCAGATAATTCATTTTGCAAACTCATCATAGATAAAGTGCCACATACCTCATTGTTAAATATCACTATGGTCACCTTTGAAGTACTCCCTTGGGTAGACAGACACCAACAGCAGTGCCTAGTCCACCCTTCAAAGCAATTTTGGAACTCTTTTTCTGGAATGGCCATCAGAACTGTTGTCATACCCCAAATCTGACAATTAAGTTCATGAACTTACCACCATGCGCTTACGTTGGCAGCATGTAGAAACAACTTGGTTATGACATCTTACCTAGTTGTTTGTACAGTACTGCCAATGTAAGAACACAGTGGCAAGTTCAGAAGCTTAATTGTCAGATTTTGGGTACCAGGACAGCTCTCATGGCCATTCCAGGAAAAGAGTTCCAAAACTGCTTTGAAGAGTGGAGTAGGCACTAGCATCATTGTATAGCTTCCCAAGGGGAGTCCTTCGGAGGTGACTGTAGTCAGATTCAGCAATGAGGTATGTAGCACTTTTTCTAGGATGAGTTCCAGAAATTAACTGTCTGATTTTTGTAGTTACCACCATTTTATTAGTCTTAATTTTATGTTTGTTGTTTGTTTTATCCTTTCTTCTGCTTAAATGAGTCCTTTTAACATTTCTTCTAACACTGGGTTAGTGGTAATGAGTTCCCTTAGCTTTTTCTTGTCTGGTAAGTTCTTTATTTCTCCTTCAATTTTAAATGATATCCTTGCTGGGTAGAGTACTCTTGGTTGTAGGCCCTTGTTTTTCATTACTTTGAATATTTCCTGCCAATCCCTTCTGACCTGCAGTTTCTGTTGAGAAATCTTATGATAATCTTATGGCAGCTCCCTTATAGTAACTAGTTGTCTTTCTCTTGCTGTTTTTAGGATTATCTTTGTCTTTAACCTTTGACATTTTAATATGATGTGTCTTGATGTGGGCCTGTTTGCTTCATTTTGATAGGAACTCTCTGTACCTCCTAGGCTTGTATGTCTATTTCATTCACTGGGTTAGGGAAGTTTTCAGTCATTATTTCTTCAAATAGGTTCTCAATCCCTTGCTCCTTTTCTTCTCCTTCTGGTATACCTATGATGCAAATGTTATTATGTTTGATGTTGTCCCACAGGTCCCTTAAATTATCTTCATTGTTTTTATTCTTTTTCCTTTTTGTTGTTCTGATTGGATGTTTTCTGCTACCTTATCTTCTGGACTGCTAATTTGAACCTCTGCTTCATCAAATCTGCTATTGATTCCTCCTAGTGTATTCTTCATTTTGGTTATTGTAATCTTTACTTCTGACAGGCTCTTTTTAATAGTTTCTATGTCCTTCTTTATGTTTACAATCTTTTTGCTGAAGTTCTCACTAAGTTCCTTAAGAATTCTTATAACCAATGTTTTAAACTGTCTCTGGTAGTTCGGTTTCCTCTGTTCCATTTAGTTTTATTTCTGGAGTTTTCTCCTGTTTGGGACATGTTTCCTTGTTTCCTCATACTGGCTGCCTCTTCATGTTTGCTTCTATGTAGTAGGTAGAATTCTTATGTCTCTCAGTCTTTGCTGGGTGGCTTTACATAGTATATATCCTACATAGTCTGATGGCACAATCTCTCTGTTCTCCTATATGTGTGTTCCGGGAGAGTCCCTTGAGTGTGTTGTATTCTTCTGTTGTAGTTGAGCCATGATTGTTCTTGGTGTGTCAGTGGGTGGTGGGACTGATTCCCAGGCTGACTGACTGTAAGGATTGTGTATACCCAAAGTGTATGAGCTGCTGTGTGGGGGCTGACCCCTTAGAGGGGACTGACCCCAATGGGCTCTTGTGTCTGTTGAAACCACACTTTGGAGTACCTCTTCTAGGGTTAACAAGTAGTGCTCCAGTGTGGTCCAGAGCTAGTCCCTAGGTGTGTTTTTTCTGGTGCCTCTTAGGAGGAGCTCCCATGCAGGCCCATTTCAGCATTGCCTGTGATGGTCCACAGCTGCCTGGTAGGAGCCACAAATCTGTACATAGTTGGTGCTGCCTGTGGTGGATCTGGAGATGTGTGGCGGTAACCTTGCTATAAACCAAAGCTGGATGCCACCAGTGTTGGGCCTGAGGCAGCTTAACAAAAGGCCCAGGGCTCCATAGGCCCATTCCCACCTGATGGCTGCCCTTAAGGCCCTGCCTTTGAAAGAGGCTTTTTAGGTACACAGGCCAGGCTGGTTGACCCAGTGTCGAGAGTGCCTTTGGCGATGCAACCTTAACTGGGCAAGAAGGGATCCCAGGGAGTCACAAGGTGTGGCTGGTGGTTTTCACAAGTTTAATGCAGATTCAGTTCTGGCACCAGTGCCTGCCCTGGACTATTTCACAACACACCCTGAGAATACCACAGCCAGCCACCACTTGCCTCAAACAGTGCCTGGCCTGTGACCACTTCAGAAAACACCCTGGGAACACCACAGCAAGCCACCACTAACCTCGGGCTCACAAATCCCCGACAGCTTCCCAAAAGAGGTTGCAGCACAGGTTTTGGGGCACTGGCCACCACCAAGTTTCCTGGGCTGCCACAGGGCATCTGCTGCTATAAAAGGCCTCCAACGTTTGTGCGGTGGAGCCAGCCACCCAGGCACTGTGAGTGCTCCCTGCAATGCAGCTGTAGTGGGCAGGGTTGGGTTGCAGGGTGCTAAGGGTATGACTAGTTGTTTTTACAAAGTTAATGCAGTTTTTGTTCTTATACCCATGCCAGGCCCATGACCAATTCTCAAAAACACCCTGAAAATATGGCAGCCAGCCACTGCTCGCCTTAGGCCCGCAGGCCCCTGAGACCTGCCAAAGAGACATTGTGATGCAGGTTTTGGGTCACTGGCCTCCACTGGAAGTTCCCAGGGTTGCTGCAGGCCATCTGATGCTATAAAGCTTCCATAGCTTGTGGGGAAGGACTGGTCACTCAGTAGCTGAAAGTGCCCCAGTCTAAGTAGTATTAGCTATACAGGGCAGGGACCCAGGGCATCATCAAGGTGGGGCGCATGCACAGATTTTACCAAACCAATGCATACCTTTGGGGAAGGATTCAACATAGAAAATATGGTTCCTTCCTGTATGCTATGCATGAGGCAGGCTCCACACAGGGACAATCGTCCCTCTGGCCCTCAACCTGAAGCCACACAACTCAGTATGTCCAATGTCTATGAAGTCCCTCTAGTTGTCACCTCTCCACCAAAAACCAGGTGAGTATTTGCAGGCAAGTGAGTCTGTGTTCAGGCTCCTTCCTCCTCCCTGGGACAGACAGAGTCCTCACTGATTTTCACTACCAGATGTTATGAGAACTCCTTTTCCCAGCATAGTACCCCTGCGGTGGGGAGCCCAGTGTGGGGCTGGGACTCCTTTCTCTTTGGAGGCATCTCCACCATCAAGGCGTCCCTCCCAGTGTTCAACCACTATCCATGAATTTCAGGTCCGCCTGTTTCAAATATCTACCCCTCGTACCATCTCAACATGGTCTCTTCTTTATTTCCTTAATTATAGGAGTTTATTCAGCTAGTTTTCAGATGATTCTTGAGGTTGCTTGTTGTAATTTTTGTGTGATTCTGGGAGGCAGTAGGCATTGCATTTACCTAATCCGTCATCTTGAGCCTTCTCTCACAAGGAGTACTGTTACCTCTCCTCTGCCCTTGAGGTTCTTTTCGGGTAGTTTAAGAAGCACTCTTTATACAAACTTGGGAGGGTAAAATCTCAACAGTTGGATGTATTTGGATTAACAAATCTGGAAACCTTCTCCAACAAAGAGGCAATCAGTCCCTCCACACTGGTTCTATAATGTTTTACATTTATTTATATTCCCACTCTAGCCTTTACCATACCACATATTTATGTGTCTATCTCATCAATTACAATTAATTCCTCTAGGAGAGCAACTACACTTTATTCACCTTTGTATTTCTAGCTCCCAGGAAAGTGTCAGAAACTTAGTATATCATCTGATAATATCACAGTTGTTGAATAAATGAATGAATGAATGGGTAAACTTATACATTGCAAAGACCAAAATAATTTCTCTCTAGCCATGTCATTTCAACACAGAGATTTTTTTTAGTATTTTAGTTTTATTAGATAACCCATACGACTACCAAGCCAAAATCCACTTTACAACAATAATGGGATTTAAAGGTTAATTCACTCATCCATAGTCAAGAAACCACATTCCATAGACTCAATATAAAGACAAACGCTAAACACTGACAGCACACAGTTCTTTATACAAAGTATACCTTTCAAATCAGAAATTCTGATCATGTAAAAACAAAACCATGATTAAAAAGGGAAATCTTCACAAATGAAGCCTACCATTCTGTTTATCCCAGCACATTGTATTAAGGGCAACAGATATTAAGACATAACAAATTAGAATAGCAGTATTAGTTTAGCATTAATCGCCTATGTTCTACTTTACTGTAGTCTAGTTTTTTACTATAGTTCTATGTACTGTATACAGAACGTCTAGTTCTATACTTTAAATTTACTTGGTTCTCCAGAGGGCAAGTATTGCTACCAGTCTCAAGGAAAACCTTAATTATGTTAGGAAAAAACAAGACTACAGTTATTAATAATAAAGCCTATGATCTCCCTAGTTTTCCAAAGCTTTCCACAAGATCATCAGTATTCTCAGGATAGTATCAATGAAAAATGGATGAATAATCACTTTTAAAAGGATAAGCAACATTTTCTCCCAAGTTTTAAAAAGGTTCCTAGTTATACATGCATAAAATATCCATGTTCTAATATTATCATTGACATACATAAGTGTCCTATATTTTATTAAATATTTGAATGTATACATTTCCATTTAAAAAATATACTTTAGGTTACCAATAAGGTGATTAAATACCATTTTCTTAATTAATGCCCCCCATGGTGCCTGACACACTGTATGCAATTAATAAACACTGGATTAACTCTACAGATATTTAAGCTTTTTATATGCCACACAATTATCTAAGCACAGGCTATTATATACCATGGTAAACCTAATAGATATGGCCCTTGCCTTCATGCCCCTTTCAGTCTTATGAAATAGGTAGAAATTCAAGAAAAAACAGACAAACACAAATGTGGCAAACAGAATGAAGGAAAACAACAGGGAGGGGGGTCCTACTTTAGAATGGAATACGAAGGGAATACTAAGGATGCCTCTCTGAGAACAGAGCACTTGAGATAAAAATCTACAACCAAGGCAGCAACAAAATGGCAGTGTGAGAGGAACCTCTGAAAAACTCCTTTGGGGATTACAACTAATAAAACACCTATACCTCAACCAAGGACCCTCAACATAACACACAACTACAGCTAACAAACCCATGCATTGCATTAAGGTACCTGCAGGTGGGCAGAGCGTTAAACAAAGGAGAAATAAAACAGAAGAGCAGAGACAGGGCTGTAGCATGGCAACAAGGCTGTGGCATGAGTCTTCACTTGGAACTCTACCACTGGGAGAGGAGGAGGAAGAAGGTGGCAGGAGAGAACACTGGACATCTCTCAGTCCACAGGACAGAGGAAAGGGGGCCCAGAGGCAGGGGTGTGACATAACACAACTACCTCACTTTGGCCCCAGGAGGTGGAGACCTGGCCACAAAACACAGCGGCTGGACTTCACTCCAGTTCCAAGAGGAGGGAAAGCAACAGGGCAGTGAGGAGCCACAGTGTGGAACATTCTGGCCAGAAGAAGGAGGGGGCTGCATGCACGCATTTCTTGGCCCACAACCAGCACGGTGTGAAAGACCAGTAAATAGGACTGACTCAAAAGCTCATGGCAGAATCAGTGCACAGGACAAACCGAGAACAGAAAGGCACAATCACACCCAAACTCCCTGCACAACCCCTGGAATCACAGGAAGAAAGCAAAGCCGCAAATACCCCACCCCCACAGACCTCTGCCCATCCAGTATCAGCAGGAAACACCAAAGATACTGCAGCAGCGAGGGTCCAGAGAGGCTGCAAAAATGAGAAACCAGACATAAGGAGCTCAAATTAAAGAGATGGGGACAGATGACCCATCAAAACAGAGATCAAAGCAACAATTATAAAGATGCTTAAGGAAACTAATGATAATTTCTACAGAGATAGCATGCATCAAAGAAAACTTACAAACCATTATAAAGGACCAGACAGAGATAATGACTACATTAATTGAAATGAAGAACGAAATAAAAATCACTAAACTAGATAAAATAGAAGCACAAAGCAGTGATTTACAGGAAAAGCCAACAGAAAACACCCAGCCAGATCAATTAGAAAATTATTTCCAAAAAAGGGAGGATGGATTGAGATTACTCTGGGACTACGCCAAATGTAGTAATATCAGACTAATAGCGGGGGCCAGAAGGGATAGCGGAAAAGCAAAGGATCAAGAAATTATTTGAAGAAACAATGACTGAAAATGTTCTTAACCTGGTGAAGGAAACAGACATACAAATCCAGGATGCAAAGGGAATTCCAAAACAAGATGATCCCAAACAGGAACACACCAAGACATATCATAATTAAAATGGAAAAAGTTAAAGAAAAAGAGGAAATTCTAAAAACTGCAAGAGAAATGCAAGTAGTAAATTATAAAGTGACACCCATTCAATTCTCAACTGATTTCTCACCAGAAACTATACAGGCCAGAAGGGATTGGCAGAAAATATTCAACATGATGAAAACCAAGGATCTACAACCAAGAAAAATATATCTAGTAAGACTAGCATTCAAAATTGAAGGACAGATAAACACCTTCTCAAATAAGAAAAAGCTAAAGGAAATTCCTCACCACCAAACCACTATTACAAAGAATGTTAGAGAGAGATTTTTAAGATGAGAGGAAGGACAGGAGACTGAGTAAAATAAGGGAAAGCAATGGAGAAATTTAGTTTGATTGTTAACAGAAAATTGAAAACAAAGAAACAAAACTCACTGACACAGTCAATAATTTAGTAGTTACCTGAGGGTAAGTGGGGGTAGGTGGGTAAGGAAGAAGGGACAGGAACACAAATATTGAGGGAAAGAGAGCTGACTCTGGGTGATGAACACATAATACAACACATAGAAGATTTAATGTAGAATTGTACACCCGGGATCTATGTAATTTTTACTAATCAATGTCACCCCAATAAATTTTTTAAAAAGCTGTATTTCCAAGAGTTATATTTCCAACTATGTATATGAGAATTTCAGAATCAAAACAAAATACAGAAATAAATGATCTACCACCCTAATTGTAAAAAAAAGAAAAATCTACAACCAGGTTAAGGGAACAGTATGTGAAAAGGCCCTAAGGCAAGTTTTAGAAATTGAGAAGCCATTATAACTTGATCACAGAAAACCAGAAGAGTAGATTTCTTAGAAACTGGCAAATAGGCAGATAATGTACAGTTCTGAATCACATATTAAAGATTTTATTCTAAGTGCACTAAAAAGTCTACATTGAAACATTATAAGTGAATCATATGCAAGAAAGACCAAGATATAGAATGCCAGAAGCCTTGACTCTACATCAAACACTTGATAAATAAAGGTACACATAGATTTCAAGTTAACATGTTTAAGATGTGTATGTGTTATGTTTTCATGATTCTTTACTTTAAACGACTTTTTCAATTAACCCATCATCTACCAGACATGGTCACACTGTCTTCCCTTTCCCTTTATATGTCCATGCTAGCAGATACAATTGAGCAATAAAATGGTCAAATACAAAGGAGAATAAAAGTCTATGGACAATGACAAATGGGAAATCAGCTTCTGAATAACTGAGTTGACTAGTTATACAGGATGGGACAAATATTCTGAACTGTTTAAATTTTAACAATACACATTCATTATTTTTTAGATCAAAACATTACTACAATTATTAAATTTCTCACTAGAAAACAGTTTAAAATCATGTAATTTCTTGCCAAACATCACCAAATCTTTCAGTAATTATTTCCACTTAATTATTAATCAAAATAAAGAGTGAGTATTGATTACTATTTTATGATATTAATAACTATCTTTGCATCTTCACCATCTGCCTGAAACTCAACTACAATATGTAGAAAATGTCCTTGGGAGTTTCTAACTACAATATTCTATATAATAAACATCTTTCCTTATTTAATGAAACATCTTTCATCTTAACCAAAATTAGTTTGAACATTAGTGTCCAAAAAAGACTAGAAGTCCACGTTTAACTCTATTAGAATTTTTTAATTTAAACCAAAATTTAAAAATAAATGTACCTGATGATCCAGTAATCCATCTGCAAAAATCTGACCCACCAATATGTGAAAATATAATTATAAGGACGCACATATTAGCATTGCTTTCAATGGGGGAAGGAGAAAGGAAGCAATCTGAACATCTAACAACAAAGAAACAGTTCAGTAAGTTCTGTGGCGTTATGATGCCATAGAATTGTAACAGGAAGATATCCAAAATATACTAAGTCTACTATAGGCTCATTTCTTTTCATTTAAATGTGTGTGTATTGAATAGTGTATATAAAAAAGTATAATTTCACTTTTTACTTGTACCCTTCTTCTAAATGTGTTACAATGATCAGATACTACCCAGGATTTTAAAGTAAAGGCAGAAAATTTTAAGAAATAATTATTTGAATGTATAATTTTTTTATTTTTAATAAAACAAAAAATTGTTTTAATTTTAAGTAAAATCTAAAATAAAATTTAAGATTACCCTTCAAAGTACTTTAGTTCAAAGCAAGCTGCATACAATTACCTCCATCTCAGCTGGGCTATTTACTCCCTGAACAGTCCTTAACCAGTGGACTCTGAAGGAAGATTTAAAAGATTATGAGACACCTCTAGGTCTCCCATATTTCCCAGATCCTGTCATCAGAAACAGGAAGATAGCACAGAGCACTGACAGATCCCTCCCAGATTAATCCTTTTGCTAGAATCACATTTCAGTGAAGTCTGTGAACCCTAAGAGGTAAAGAACCATTGTCCTATACAGCAAACAACAATATGAGCAGGAAAGGGTTGACACCACAACTCTGCCCCAACCTTGAGTGACCTGTGATATCAGCTTCAACACCACTTAGGTTGAACATGTTAAATAAGGTGAATACTCTCAGCATATAAGTGCCAAATCAAAAGTTAAATATCCTTGGTCACCATAAAGTGAAGAAATAAAGAGAAGTAGGTTGTAGTCTGGGAATCTGACATACTAAATTAGCATCCTGAAGGTAACACAAGGGATTAACACCACACTGCTTCATGAAACTTCTCTACTACAAGAGACTCTAGGCAAAAACAAGCCAGAAAATTTCAGATTTAAATAATAATAATAATAATAATAATAATAATAATATGGAACATCTCAGGTCAATCTGCTCAACTTCAACTTACTATTAACTGTTAACAGTAATTACATCTGGAAAGAGAAGAGGAAGTAGGGAGAGAGGGTGTTACATGCAAAGGAACTTTCATTTTTACTACATATATGTATTAATATATATGCATATACTTGTGTATTTCTTGACTCTTTTACAAAGAGAATATGCTCATATGCTAGCAATGTGATTTTTTAAATACAATAAAGACTAACAAACATAAATATTGCTGAAAATCATTTATAATTTAGTGTGAATAAGTTTAGTAGAAGTTTTATACAGAGAATACAGTAAAGGCAGAGAGTGATGATGAGTATATGAAATGATGGAGTAATAAATACTATGTACTAACATTTAGTACTTAGTACTAATACTTAGTACAAGTCCAGCCCTACTCTAAGTCCTTTATATTTATCAACTAATTTAACCATCACACATTATTAACTCCTTTTTACCAGAAAGAAACTGAGGCACAAAGAGTTGATGTAATTTTCACTAAGTCATACAGCTATTACATGATGGAGACAGGATTCTTACTGTCAATCGGATTCTAAAGGACCCATTTTTAAAGACATGGTGTCTCTTACAGTATCTGTAAGAGGAAAAAAAAGAAAAGGGTCTGAAAATAATAGCCTAATGAGAAAATTAACAACCCATTAAAAAATGGGCAAAAGAGCTGAACAGACACCTTTCCAAAGAAGATTTAGAAGGGCTGTCAGGAAAAAAATCCAACCATTGTCAATATAACAAGAACAGTTTGTAACTGGATATTTTCCAGACAGCCCTTATAGAGATAGCAAATAAGTATATGAAAAGATGCTTACTCATCATATGTGATACCACCAATGAGATACTACTACACACACATATTACAACGGCCAAAATCCAGGACACTGACAATACCAGAGCAAGAGAAACCATCAATTATAACAAATTTAACACTCTGATGCCCCATGTTGATAGTGAGGGAGGCTGTGCACATGTGATGGCAGGAGGTATATGGGAACTCCATACTATCTGCTCAATTTTGCTGTGAAACTAAAACTTGTCTGAAAAACAGTTTTATTAAAAATAAATAAAAATAACAGGATCATGGGGTAAAAGCAGTAAGACAAAAGGAGACTGCTCACATGACTTGAAAGCCTTGGTTCCACTTTTGCCTGAGGTTTGCTGACATTTCAAATGAGTGGCTAACCATGGCCCTTTCTGCAAAGCATCTTTGTAAGTCCAAAATTCCTAAGAATGCCAGGTTCAAAGTAGAGATAGATGTTTGCTGCTCCAGGATCAACAGACTCAAATCCACCAACTGAGTACTACTGATCTAATAAACAGTTTCCCACACATCTTTGGTATTCTTGCTGTCCCTACCAAATTTTAATTCCTATGACAATTTTTTCCTTCACCTTCTGCCACTGTAACAGGTTTTTATGTAATCCTTCTTTATAAGCATTTCCATTTTAAAGAGATCCTATTCTCCTCCTTTTAGCACCTTTCCCTTTGGCATTGTACAGGCAGTAAGACAAGAGGACCAAACCAAAAGGAAAAAAAAAAAAAAAAAAAAAAAAAAAAAAAAAAAAAAAAAAAAAAAAAAAAAAAAAAAAAAAAAAAAAAAAAAAAAGAGGACAAAGGATGTGTATCACCTATCACTTCAGCCAAGTTTCAACAAGTTGCTACAAGGATACTTCCACTTATTAATACATTCTAATGGCCTAAAATTAGTTATATAGCCACTCCAGCTTTCAAGAAAGGCTGAGAAATTAAGTCTTTATTATGGGTGACCATGAGCTCAACCTAAAATGCTATTACTTCAGAAGAAAGGAAAGACAGCTACTGAGAAGCAATTATTAATACCAGGGTCTGCCACACTCAGCCTTATATCCTCACCACAACGACTGACACATACAAAGCTGGCACTCAATAAATATTTTATTATTTCTTAAGTCAATTCAACTGAAAAAAATCAAACATCTATTGAGTCTTCTGTCTCAAGTTCAAATTCCCCTATTTTGTTTTATAATTCTTTCAATAAGTTAGTACCATCCATCCTCCTTTTTAAATCTTATTTCTTAATATTTAAGAGGCAACTTAGTGTGCTCCATAAAAGCACAGGTCTTCTAACCCTGAGTTTAAATCCCAATCTGCAACTCACTAACTGTGTGATCTCAACTGAGTAAATGTAATTTCTTTGTGCCTCAGATTTCTCCCAGGTAAAATGATGATAATGATAATACCAACCTCCTAGAGTTATTTTCAGGTTAAATGAATGAATATATAAATAGTACCTTAGATCAGTAACTGACATATGAAAAGTGCTCAATAAATGACTAGTTATATTTCCCCCCAGCATTACTGACCAACTAATTATCCCATGATCTTCATATTATCCTTGAGACTTTAGCTGATCCCAGTCTAAGGTGGTCATTTTTACTTTTGTCCTACCTCTTGAATTCATGGAAAACATTCCAATCTTTTGATCTTGAGACAGGCAATTTTCCATAATTTTGTTTATACTATTTGGCCTCAACAGTAAAGCCTTTCTATCTACTCCTATCTATCTAGTACCTACAAGCCTCAAATCAAATCCCACCTCCTCCACAAAATCTTCAGTTTATCTTATTAATTCTGGTTAAATAGTATGCATTGGAGGAGACCTTCAAATGCCTACACTCTCAGCTTTTTCCCCTCAAGCTAAGTGGTGGTTAAGGTAAAGGTGAATGGCTAGCGCTCTTTATATGCTTCAAACCAAACAACACACTACAATAGAGTGAATGCGGTAACAGATATGAGTCTGTCTTCTTCTAAAGCGGACACTAAAGGGATTTGCAAAATATAAAATGATGCTGTATTCTTATTAAACTGTTTTGTCTTAGAAACAATTTCATTTAGAAACAATTTAATTTCATTAACATACAATGAGTTTATTGCTTTTAATAAATAAGCATTTTAAATTATCAATCATAATTTCTAAAAGAGTAAATAGCCATATATGTATCTCCAAGTTCTTCTCTTTGATCATGCTGTTTCTTTTACCTAAAGCACCCTTCTCCTCTCATCTGGCCACATCTAGATACTACCAATCCTTCAAAACTCAGCTCAATAGCTACTTCTTTTTTCATCTTCTACCCCTCCTACTGCAAATGATTTCTTCCTATTTGAATTGCCAATGCACTTTATCTGAACTTCTCTCGTGATTAACATCTCTAAATGATTTATCTTCCTGGATTACAGACTATTCATCTTGTATCTCCAGCTCAGCTTACAGAGGGCATAAAATGAACACTCTTGCAACGAATATCTCAAAAATTGACAACCGATAACAAACTATATCTCAAAGAAGAAGAAACAAAACCATAAATATAAGATGATTTTAAAAACTAAGAATGGATATACAAATGTAACTGCATATTTAAAGAGGACCTCAGAAGATACTAGATCCAACTTCTGATCTAAATTATCTCTTCAAAGTGTTTCTCTCAGAGTTGTTAATTTGTAAGAAGAAAAACAAATTATAGTTACCTAAGCAAAAAAAATAATTTATTAAAAAGGTATCTCCAGAAAAGAAACTGACTTACAAAGCCCACACAGCCAAGAGCATGTCTTAATCTGTCCAGTGATGACACTGACACCATGGCTGCCCTGTTGCTGCTGCTGGACACAGATGTGAGAGCTTGCAGAACCCACACTACCAACAGTGTAGACACTGGATGGATGCCACACTTAGAACCACTGCCTCTGCTGCTGGTAAAACTAAATGAGATCGTGGCTACTGCTACCACCCATCACCAGAATGGATTTTGTGTGGTACCATCTTCTCTATATGACTAGCTTCCTTTCCAAAATTGAAATTAGGGGTATTTGACTGATGGCACCTTGGTATATCCAGCCCCTAGAGAAAATGAGGGCTGGGAATAAAGCATCTAATATTTTTAGCTTTCCTAGTGAAAAGAAAGTACTGACTCATAAATTGGGGGAATTTGCCAAATAAGAGGAAGGGGTTCAAATGCTGAAAAGCAAATAAAAAACAAATATTCACTACTCACAACACCTACCGATGTCATTCAGGCAACCATATTACCCTAAATACAATTTCAAAACTATATCTTATACTTACAGTCAAAGTACTGTACCACAGATAACTTGTTGCTTATGAGGGAAAAGAATAGACTTTACCCACTGATTAATCACAGTATCGCTAAGAGTAAGACAATCACATATGTACCTCCAGATTACAATATATACAGCACCAACTATAAATACTGGTGCCCAAAATGTTTTAATTTAAGCAAATTAAACTGTAACTTTCTTGTAAGCTTTGTAACTTTCAGCTTACAAGAAATACAGGAAACAGAAAACAATGAAATAAATCAAACAAATTCAAAATGTGAAACATTATACAGGACAACTGACTTGGTATCTGGACAATCACACAAAGAAAAAGGAAAAAGTAGGGAGATGTGTTGTAGATTAAAATGGACATAAGAAATTTACAACTAAATGTAATTGCACAGTTTTTTACAAAGCAGCAGTAAAGGATATTGTTATGGGCTGAATTGTATTCCCCTAAAATTCCTATGTTGAAGCTCTAACCCCCAGTACCTCAGAATGTGACTATATTTGGAGGTAGGGCCTTTACAGAGGTGATTAAGTTTAAATGAGGCTATTAGGGTGAGCCCTAATCCAATGTGACTGGTGTCCTTATAAGAGGAAATCTGGATACACAGATACATCAGGAATGTGCACATACAGAGAAAATACCATGTGAGGACTTAGAATAAAGGCAGTTATCTACAAGCCAAGGAGAGAGTCTTTAGGGGAAATAAAACCTAATGACACCTAGATCTTAGACTTCTAATCTCCAGAACTGTGAGAAAATAAATTTCCGTTGTTTAAGCTGTGGTATTTTGTTACAGCAGCCCGAGCAAACTAATAAATGTTTACGGTATAAGTGGCAAAATTTTAATATGGGCTAGGTTTTTTATGATATTAAGAAATTGTTGGGGGTTCCCTGGTGGTGCAGCGGCTAGGCTTCTGTGCTCAATGCGGTGGCCTGGGTTCAATTCCCAGCCAGGGAAATACCCCGCCAAAAAAAATTTTTTAAAAAAGAAATTGTTAATTTAGTTAGATGTAATAATGTGAGAATGTGATTACAGTTATGTAAGAAAATGTCCTTATTTTTGAGAGATGTGTTTAAATATTTAGGGATAAAATAAATCAATTTCTATAATTTGCAGTGCTACACCAAAAAGAAATGAAGCAAAGATGACAAACATAAGTACTGTTCAACTTAGATAGTTATGTGTATATTAAGTAAACTATTTTCTTTCTTATAAATTTGTTTATAATAATAAACAAATAATAATAAAAAGTTAAAAGAGGGGAGTTCCCCGATGGTGTAGTGGCTAGGCTTCGGCTCTGTCAAAGCTGCAGCCTGGGTTCGATTCCCAGCCAGGGAACTACCCACATTAAAAAAAAAAAAAAAAAAAAAAAAAAAAAAAAAAAAAAAAAAAAAAAAAAAAAAAAAAAAAAAAAAAAAAAAAAAAAGTTAAAAGAATAATGCCTATATGATACTTATTTAAAGAAAAAAATAAAAGATATTCCAAAAATGAACACACACAATGAAAACACTCAAATGAGAAACAAAAGAAATATAACAATAGAAGGGAGTTCCCTGGTGGTGTAGTGGCTTAAGGCTTCGGCGCTGGCGCTGTCAGTGCTGCGGCCTGGGTTCGATTCCCATCCAGGGAACTACCCACATACCAAAAAGAAAAATAAATAAATAAATAAAATCAGAAAAACAATAGAGAAAACTACTCATTCAACAAATACTTGTTGAATGCATACTATGTGCCAAGTATTATGCATACAGATGTCAACAAACCCTTATAAGGTTTATAATCTAATACAGGAAATGGATATAACAAAACAAAATAAACAGAAATAAATACAAATAAACAGAACAAAAATATATAAATATGTAAGGTTTTAGAAACAATTATTTTTGTTTTGTGTTTTACAAGTTCATCTTTCATCTCCAAAAGGGAGTTCTTCAGAATTCTATTTTGGGCCTTTTCTGTTTTACTCATTCAAGTCACAAATAGCATATTTTAAATCCAAGCAGCTCTCTCAACTTTTACAACCATTATCAAGTTGTCTACAGACATCTACAAGGTTTCACTCATAGACATCAAACCTTGAAGTCATTTTCTTTCCCCAAAACTCTGTTCCTCCTTTAATCTTTTGGTAAAGCTGCCCAAGAATCAGTGATGGCTTCTCTCTCACCCCTAAATGTAATATATCACAAAGTCCTATTGATTCCACCTCACAAAAACTTCCTAAATCTGTCCACTCCTCTCCATCATCACTACCACCCTAGTTCACTTGCCTGGATAACTGTAAATTTTCTAAATGGTCTTCCTGACGCCAGCCTTACTTCTTATATTCTATATACCTATAAAGTTGGTGCAAACATAATTGCAGTTTTTGCATTGTTGACATTTGCCATTAGATATTCAAATACATTCTTAAATAAATGTAATTATGTTATACATCATTTTAATGTGCATTTCTCGCTTTATGTTTTTTTGCTAATGATTTATAACTTGCTGTTTATTTTGTATTCATTTTAGACAATGGAAATGATGTTAGACAAAAAAGAAAATTCAAGCAATTTTCTTATTCAAGTTCAAAATGAGTTGCAAAGCAGCAAAGCCAATGTGCAACATCAACAACACATTATGCCCAGGAAGTGCTACCCAACATACAGTGCAGTGGTGGTTCAAGAAGTTTTGCAAAGGAGACAAGAACCCTGAGGATGAGGAGCATAGTGGTCGGCCATCAGAAGTTGACAATGATCAACTGAAAGCAATCATCGAAGCTGATCCTCTTACAACTACACAAGAAGTTGCTGAAGATCTCAAAGTCAACAATTCTACAGTTGTTCAACATTTGAAGCAAACTGGAAAAATGAAAAAGCTTGATAAGTGGGTGCCTCATGAGCTGACCAGAAATTTAAAAAGTCATCGTTCTGAAGTGTCATCTTCTCTTATTCTATGCAACAACAATGAACCACTTCTCAATCTGATTGTGACGTGTGATGAAAAGTGGATTTTATACAACTGGCAACTACCACCTCAGTGGCTGAACTGAGAAGAGGCTCCAAAGCACTTCCCAAAGCCAAGTTGCACCAAAAATAGGTTGTGGTCACTGTTTGGTGGTCTGCTGCTGGTCTGACCTACTAGAGCTTTCTGAACCCCGGTGAAACCATTACATCTGAGAAGTATGCTCAGCAAATCGATGAGATGCACTGAAAATTGCAATCTCTGCAGCAGGCAGTGGTCAATAGAAAGGACCCAATTCTTCTCCACGACATGCCTGACCACATGTTGCAGTACCAACAGTTCAAAAGTTGAACGAAATGGGCTACAAAGTTTTGCCTCATCTGCTATATTCACCTCACTTCTCACCAACTAACTACCACTTCTTCAAGCATCTCAACAACATTCTGCAGAGAAAACGTTTCGAAAACAAGCAGGATGCAGAAAATGCTTTCCAAGAGTTCATCAAATCCCAAAGCACAAATTTTTACACTACAGAAATAAAGTTATTCTCATTGGCAAAAATGTGTTGATTGCAATGGTTTCAATTTTGATTAACAAAGATGTGTTTGAGCCTAGTTATAATGATTTAAAATTAATGGTCCAAAACCACAATTACATTTGCACCAATGTAACAGACCAAAATACAGTCTCTAGAACAAAATATCTGATGTCACACTATTCTTAGGACAAAGCCCAAACTTCTTAAATGATCTATAAAGCCCAGCATTTTCTAGCCCTTGCCTATCTTTACAGCCTCATTTGTCACCACTTGCTGCCCAATCCATATTGAGCTTCCTTTCTCCATTCTTCAAATCTGCTATGTTCTTCACCACCTCTAGGCCTTCATATCTGTTCTCAACCCTTCAGCACTCCCATAGCAATTTCCCTGGCTACCTCCTACTCCTTCTCAGCTTAGACATCATCTCTGTTTTGAGTAAGGTGCCCCTCCTCTGAGCAACCACTGCAGGTCATATGGATCTATTACTGTACTTATCACTGAACACTATGATTGCCTATATCCCCATTAAACTATTAACTCCATGAGGGCAGGGTCTCTATCTGTTCACTTACGGACTAGTACATCAAAGGTCTTGATTGAATACATTAACTCTATCAACAATGATTACTAAATTAATCTTCATCTTCATGTGACTCATCTTCAGTTGGATCACAAATTGTTTTGTTAAATTTACTGGGACAACAGTGGTTAATAAAATTATATAGGTTTTCAAATGTACAATTCTACAATTCATCATCTGTATATCACTTTGTGTGTATATCATCTGTATATCACTTTCATCACCATATAGTTGGCCCCTTTTACCCTTTTCTACCTCCCCCTCCCCGCTTTCTCTCTGGTAACCAAATTTCATATTATATTTTTCAAACCAAAAAGTTATGACATCTTGTTCTGTGGAAAATTTATCTATTTTTCTTTTAAGACTTAGAAAACTGCTGGGATTTTTTACAACTGTCATTTTATTTTCACTTCAAATGTGAAACTTTCCAAAAGTTCCAATTTCCAAAGCACAGTAGTTATAGTCCTATTTCCCCTTTTCTTCCTATTCTAATTGCCTTGACCTCTCAAACTGATAAGTTTGCTATAGGGAAAGCACCTTCCCAGATACAGATAGAAAGATATTTCACTGCTAGCTTAACAAATCATCCTTCTACCTAATATAAACAGGCAGTATCTAATATTATCATTTTGGGGGGGTTCCCTGGTGGTGTAGTGACTAAGGCTTCAGCGCTGTCAACACTGCGGCCTGGGTTCGATTCCCTGCCAGGGAACTACCCACATTAAAAAATATATATATATTATCATTTTGTTAAATTTATATAATGAATTATATATATATATATATATATATATATATATATTTGTTATGCAATAAGATTTTTAAATTATGCTTGCTAAACATTGAAGCATATTTCCTTCAAGCATCACCCCAAAATTATTCCTGAAATAAAACTAGACCATAAGAGTAATTCTCCCAGCTAAATAATCCTAGTTTTGTTTTGTTTTTTAAGTTAACGTAATTAAAAACAAAAGAAGTATCTAGGAAGCAGAGTGTCCCAACACTTCTCAATAACATTCAACTATGTTACATTTAGGGTTGTCAGATAAAACACAGGACACCTAGTTCAAATTTGAATTTCAGATAAACAAAAAATTTTAGTATTAAGTATGTCCCAAATACTGTGTGCATTTTTATTTACTAAATCTAGCAACCAGTGATAGCAACACAATTATCAAAGTTAGAAAAATCTAACTTTATTTATACACTGTTCATTATAAAGTTTACATAAATTTAGAAAATTTAGAAAACAAAAAAATTTCCATAATCCTATCATGCTACACAAAATTTCCATGATCCTATCATGCTAACAGCATTTTACTGAAGTCTTCATCTTTTTCTTATATACTTTAAATGGTTATGCTCACCATTCCTTAAATGTATAGGCATTACTTTATGCTAATTGTAATTATTTTTATGTACATAACTGATCACAGAATAAATAGATCATAACTTAGTCTCCTATTGCTGGAATTTTAAGTTGCTCCCAATATGCTGCTACTAAAAATAATATTCTCTGAATATTCTCCTGCAACACCTGTTTTTTTATCTTTTCCTTTGTTTTCTACAGTCATTACTATAGGATATTCTCAGAAGTGAAATTACTAACTCAAAGGTTTATTAAAAGGTTATGAAGTCTAACAATTCTAGATATATACTGCCAAATTATATCCATTAGCAATAGTTACATATTCCTACTTTATAAAATCTAAACAATATTACATATTACTATTTCTAAAAAATGTGAAATAAGTAAAAATAGTATTTCGCTTAGCTTTAATAACCATTTCATTGATTAGTGATAAGATCTAACATTCTTGGGGTGTTCCCTGGTGGTCTAACAGCTACTAGGGTTCAGAGCTCTCACCACCCTGGCCTAGGTTCGATTCCCACTCAGGGAACCAACCAAAAAATAAATAAATAAAAGATCTAACATTCTTCTACAAGTTGCTTATAGGTTGTATTTCCTCTACTATCACTATCTGCTTATTTCCTTAACCCATTTCAAAAACGTTTTTATTAATTACAATAATGAAGCTTTCCCAAGTAAAAAAAGAAAGAGCCAACTGTCTAAAATTCTAGTCACATGAGCCAAACAAACAAAAAGGCAATTATATCTACAACTGCCACTGTCTTCCAGAAATTACTACAAACATTATTTTTTAATATAAAATCTCATTTTATTTATATGAGTATTATTTCAAGTTTTGTTTCATTTAAGTCACAACTCTCATAATTAAAAATAATTAAAAAGTTGAGATGACTCAAATTTCCTGATATTTAGAGTAATTCCAGAAAGATCAATTAAACCCAGTACTTGAATATGCAAAAGAAACTTAATTAATTTGATCATCAGAACAGAAATCAAGTTGCAGATGTAATCTCTTTAATAATACAGATACACCAAGAAACCTCAATCTGCAATCAGAGTTGACTCTCTAACAGTGTCAGTAATTTTGCAAATACAAATATGCACTACTGGTTTCAAGAGAAGGCAGAGTAAGAAACTAAGTTGCTCAACACAAATTCATCAATGCCATTAGAACAGAATTCAAAGTTCACATCAAGCTAATAGCAGTCCTTTAAATGACAGAGATTTTAGAGATAGTCTAATTAAGTCTCTTTCCTCTTCTATCCCCCACCCATTTTGTAGAGGAAGAAACCAGGGGTAATAAAGTGAAACAATGATCAAGAAAGTCTTAAAGCTGGTTAGGGGCAAGAATTTCAGCTTCATTCAGTAATCACAAAATTTGGGGTACTTTATCCGAAGCTCTAGCGATAACAGAAGTGAAAAAATAGTTAAGTCCTTGCTCTCATGGAGCTTATGTGCTACTGTGGGGTGGGAAGAATGTAGGAAAGGAGGGAAGGAGGGAGAAAGGGAGGAAATTAATTTCTATTATAGGGATAAGTATTTTGAATTAAACTAGACAGAGCAATGTGACAGAGCAAGCCTAGAGGACCAAGGGACCACTTCAGACTGGGTGGCTTGGGAAAGACTCAGAAAAAATGAAGAGATCTGAGATCTGAATGATAAGAAGTCAGCAACAGAAAATTCTAAGGAGAGAGCATTCTGATTAGAGATTCACTTATATCCAAGTACTAGTCAAGGCAAGCAGGAGATGAAGACAATGCTTCTTTTGATCAAAATATGTATTATTTAAGTATGAAAGATATTAGAAATAAATTCAATAACAAATGGCACTAACTTGATTTTTTTCAAGTGACACACAAATTAGGATAAAATACTGCCAGAGGAAAATATCTAAATCATGATTTAACTTAATCTACTTTGTAATGTAGAATGATTAACCAATTTTTCAATGATCACATTTCAAGGTATCAAAGTAAAGGCACTTTAAGATGAATAGATAATTTTTTAAATCCATAGAAGATATTAGTGAAGGAATTAGAACATGATAATTCTAATATTTTTAAATAAGATGAAAGAGTAACACTAGCCAAAATCTTCAGTATCCAACTTTTCTATTACTTTTTAACACAGGCATACACCATAGCCCAAGTCTTTTTCCCAGCAAAACTACTTATCTTTAAACAAATGATGCTAGGGATATTGGGCTCAGAGAAGAATGTTTGTTTGTTGTTAATAATTCTGCTCTTTTTAAAAATCAGTTATTTTTGATACATGCATGTATTAGTTTCCCCACTTCAAGTTCCCAAAAGACATGGTTTATGCTTTATACATCTTTATATTCCTCCTAACACAGCACTTAAGATGGTGCCTTGAAAACAGTAGAGATGTAATGAAATGGCAGATACCACTAGCAGCAGTATAGATCTCAACAGCTTGTGGTATTAAAGGGAAAAAGAAGGGAAAAAAATACTTCACTCCTAGAAATGACTTAACACATTATCATAAAACAATAATTCAAGAGTCCATAAGCCTTGAATAAATTAGACTCAGCTCAATGAAAAAAATCATCCTCTAATCAAGTAAGCATTTTAATAACTAAAAAAAAAAAAAAAAAATTACCATCCATCTGGTTTATCAAGTTTTCAGCCAGAATATTGATGTTACACCACATCTGATCCAATCTGGTTCCACCGATAAGCCTTCACATAAAGCCACTGGCCCTTCCCTTCTGTGTCTTTCATTTGATGTCAAGAGCATTGGTTCTTTGCTATTACTCCCCAGGTCATCCAACACTCCCTCACCCTATTTCTTGGCTCTTGCTGTCAATTAAAGTTACTAATAAACAAGGAATACTGAGGATTCTGGCTTGGTAACAGGGCTGAGACTACCAGTGATGTATAGAGCATCTTCTATGCACCGACACCTATTTTATTTCTTAAATTTCACAGTCATGAGGTATTATTACTTTCATTTTACAGATACATAAACCCAAAAGTAAGATTACTTACTCAAGGTCACACAGCTAGTAAGTCTGTCAAAATCAGGGTTCCTTCCTCCCCAAGAAATAATCAATAACAATCCCATCATAAAAAGGCCAAGATGAGCAACAGCCACCAACACAAGAGAAAAAGGTCAGAAAGCAACAAGTCCAGGTAAAGAAACTCTACAATCATTTCTACCCACTGCCATCATAACAATTAAAAGCTTGACAAGGGCTGGATAAAGTTTTTCAGGCTGGTAATCTAACTTGGAGACTAAATTACTTGCTGCCATGTAGCTCAAAGATTGTTATTTTTATATACTAGTTATTCACTTTAAGAGATTTTCATTTAATAAGATTAATGATAAATAAATAGAACAAATTCAGTTCTAATATAGCTTACAAATTCACTTAAAAAGTGATTGACAGTCCTAAGTGCCAGATACAAGAAAGAAAAGAAGAGAAAATGTTTATGAGAATTTAGCTATATGCCAAGAAATGTAATATGTTGCCCCTATTTGGTTAACTTATTCAAGATAAATAACCCTATGTAATGAGTACTTTATCCCCATTTTACAGATAATTTCCCCAGTGCCACAAAGAACCAAGATTCAAACCTAGGGCATGCCAATTTCAGACTCCTAAACAAAACAAGTTTTTTGCTGTTGAAAAGCCTATAGTCTAAGTCAAAAACAGACAAGTTACAACATAGTTATTAACATCACAACAGGGAGGAAAATAGGATGCTCTGAAAGCTGCCCCATCCTTGCTACACTCCACTGTATTTATGTTTCTCCAATACAACTGTCTATTCCTTAACAGTCTTTCTTTTCTCTGCTTCTCCAGCACTGAACCCATACTCTATCCCATAAATGCCTGCTGAATAGAGCAATGTCAGAGAATGAAACCAATTGTTTAAAGAGCCATAAACTTTAATACTCCATGCAATAAAAATGACCTTTCATACCCACAATGATACTATCTTTCTTCTGAAAATACACACTTAAGAAATCTAAATTTAAGGGAAAGTCCTAAAAAAAGTATTACATACAAGCATGGGACAACCTACCATTAAAGTTGTTTTTATCACCGCACCCTCAAAAACACCTTTTTCGCTTGGAGGGGAAAATACAAAAACACATAACTATATTTGTTCCAACCAAGAAATTTTGTTCAAATTAAGTGCAAGAAATTTAAAGAATAGTGACTGTTGATAATCCAAGCTAAAATAAAAATGTTATTTTGGGTGAATCTAGCTATTTTGAGATATTAGAAGAAAAGTCACCCATTACAAAAATTCATAGATTCTTAATGTTGGAAGGATCTTAACAGTTTACTTAATATTACTTATATATACTCCTCGTTGCAAAAAGAATTCGGGTTGCTAGAAATTATCCAATCCACTTTTTATTCAATAAACCCCTACATTTCTGCATGCCTTTGCCTTTCACTTAGTAAGCCTCTGGACTCATGAAAATTATGTCTGCTACTTTGCAGATAATAGCCATTCAAATAGTCACTTATTTTGCCTATTTTATATCGTTAAGCATTTACAAAGTAATATATATGTTTATCTATTTCAAAGATTTCTTTCACTTCTCAAAAATCATCCCATAAAATGAAAACACCAGGCACATTTATAGATATTCTTTTGTAAATCTTACCTTTTTTTGATTCTCATAACCACCCCCTTGAAATAGGCAAGGCAAGTATCATCATTCCCACATAAAAAATGATCAATATAGAGTAGAAGCTGAGAGTCCCTATAAGCAGATTTAGAAGCAAAAGAGACTTACGTGCCTCTTAAGAACTATGTGATCTTAAACAAGTTACTGAATTTCTCTAAACCTGTTTCTCATCCGCAAACTGGGAATATTATAATAGCTCCTATATCATACTGTTATTGTGAAGTTCAACCAGATAATGCACAATTATCTTATAATAATTAATCCATATAAACACTCAATATTAGTTCATTATTATTATTATGCAAAAATAAAAATAATGTGGCAAATCACTTGCTCTCTCTGAATCTCACAACAGCACTAAATCCAGAAGTAAGGTCCTCTGTTCTGCCTACACTGTCTTCCACAAAACCAAAAAACTTTTTAGTTACTGGAGCTTAATGACTACTTTTCTTTACCCGCCCCAACCTCCCTCACTCCATCAACCCTTGGCCAACCAAAATTCCTAAAATCTACTACTGTCATGCAAACATAATAAAATGTATATGCAAAATGGAAAGTATCACATTAATTGCTATACAATCTGGTTTTGGTAACCTATTATTAGATTATCTTTAAAAACTTTATCTGATATCTTCAAATGGTAGAGACTGCTATTTTAGTGTTTGTGAAACCAAGTGCAACAGGAGAAACCTGTTTCATCTATCAAAACTATTGACAATGTTGACAAGAAATATAAAATGCAGGCCAGAATTTAAAAAGACAAAGAAAAATAACAACCTAGAGGCCTAGACACATTAGTGAAAAATTAAGCTGCATAACTCATGCATAAAAATTTTATAAGTTCACAAGTATTGGAAAATAGGTGGTCCTAGGATTTGGATAATAATATCTAATTTCATTTCCCATTAACTACCAGGAAGCTTGGGTTAGGGTTAGAGTCAACCCTAGAATACTAAGGGGAGACATAGATGGAGGAAAGAAGACATTAACTGAATTACGATTCAGTGCCAATTTGATAGGCAGTAATACATCTTTGTACACAAAAACTAGGAAAAACGCAAATCAAAACATTGGTCCAAACTTGGCCATTAACAGCAGAACAAATATGCGACAAAGATTTAAAAATGAAAGAATATAGTTCACAAGAGAAGAAGCTTATGGAAATAAAACAATAAATGAATAAGATCTAATGAGCAGATAGCTGCTGAAATAACAGAATTACTGTAAAATAACCTAAGAAACCAGATTGCTGCCAGTATATGTATAGGCTCCTTTAATGGTTGACTTTTCACTACAGTATAATCTATTCAAAGTATCATGACAAAATAAATTTACTACAGAGAAACAAACTACTCAAGGAAATAACCTAATAACCACTCTCACAACCATTTGCACTTACAATGCTCTTTAGCAGAGGGCCTCAAAATGACAAATATATCTTGAAGCAATGAATAAATATTCTATATGGTTTATCAAAAAGTGTTATGTGTCTCTTAAACCTTAAGAACTGAAAACCACAGGCTTGTACTTTTTTCTAAAAACAGTGTTTGTTATTTGTATTCTCTGTAGTGGAAGTCTTATCTTAAAATCCTGTAATTTTGATTACTAGTAATAATGAGGTCAGAAGATAAGTGTATATGTAGAGTAGGGGAAAGGTTGAAAAATCAGTCACTGGTACATGAATTCTACACTTGCCTTTTAAAATGTGGTTCTTTCTTGGAAATGCGGCTACAAATAATCCCATTGGGTTTCCATTACTTTCATATTTGTGACTATTTCACATGACAGTCTTCAAAGAACCAGATACTCGTTTTTAGTCAATGCCAGGTAGACTATTTTCACAATGAATTCCAACAACTAATGACTGTGTGTATATGTATACACATTTGTGTGTGTGTGTGTGTGTGTGTCTTTAGAAAATGTTTGCATAGTTTAAATTAAGAATATTAACATCATACTTTGTACCACAAAAATATGATGGTAGAAAATTTGGAAGGATTCTAATAAACTCAATTTGTGAATCCTAACATGTCTCAAAAAAAAAAAAAAAAATACAACCATCTCTGTACTGACATGATTAGCCACTACATTCAACTGGTGTGAGTTATCTGAGGCATGCTGCATCTGAACCCCTATCATGCTACTTGTGGTGTGCTATCTTGTGAAACAGTTAAGATGAAACTGCAGAAACCTCCTAAAATGATAGGACAATATACTTTACACATTGGAGCTTAAATAAAAGAAAATAATATGGAAAGACACAATTTACACTTATTTTGAAACCAAAGCTCATCTCAAAAATTCTTTGTCAACCATCCAGAAGTAATCCAGCTTTTTTACCAACCAAGCAGTTATTTACTATAGCAACTTCATTACCAAGATTACCAAAATTTTCCACACACTTCCTAGTCTCTGTGTGTGTTGTTACCTGGGTAACCGTCTAAAAGGGTTTTTTTTACCTTTATAGAACTAATGGGTCAAAGAGAAGTAAAGCTTCTTCAAATTGACTATGCATCACTTTAATTAGAAGCAGTTAAGTGTGAAATCAAAAGCAGACAGAAAACCTTGAGAACTATCATCAGTACTTCAATTTGATTAACAGACACAACTTACTGTCATTTATCTTCATTTCTAGCCACCTAATTCCCCTGTGGAACAAGGCATGCTTCATCCAGGACTCCAAAACATCCTCAGTCATACAGTCTGACACACACATAAATGGTGAAATCCAAGGGACTTCTCTGAGTTAAGAATCTATCAGTCTCTCACAGCTGCCTGTGATATGAAATACCCTGCCTTCCTTGCCCTACATTCTGAAAGCTAGTCAGCTCTGCTACAGATCTGTATAAACTGCCTTTCTGCCTGAACCAAACCTGCCTCCAAAAATTAAGACCTAAGTCATTTAGAAATCACATTTTAGGTGGTGGTTTGAAAAGACTTTCAAAACTGCTTCCTGCTCAGCTACAGTCAATTCGATGCTGTCTATTAGGCAAAACAAAAATTAATAGTATCTCCTTACAAAGAAAATATTGTTCGCTTTCCAACAATTTTAGGATTGGTAAACTCAAGGTTGTTTCCCTAACACTGATAACTTTTCCCTTCAGCTTTTATATAGTCTAAGGATCGATACCTAAGTGTTCTCTGGGTCATATTCCAATCAGGAGCACAGCATATAAAGTTTATTTAAAGTTAAGAAGTACTGAGTGACTCCAGAGACAAAAATGAAAGATAAACTGAAAAGCAAAAAGGAAAACTGGCAAACAGGGCTCTTCACCATCTGGTGCTGATTCTTTCTTGCCTAGCTCTTTCTTCTATGCTTTTGATCAACCTTGTCCAGAAAGGTCTTTCTCTCCATACTATTTGCCTTATTTCAATATGTCCAAATCCTACCCATTCTTAAAGTGTTTTAAGAGTCACTTTTTCCCTTATCCTTCAACTAAAAGTAATCTCTTCCTCCTCTCTCAAAACTCTCTGTAGCACCACCTTATCTTTATCTCTTTACCATGTATTACTTTCTGCCTTATATTATCTTTGCTTCCATATTAAAACCCCTGCATGAACACAGAGCCTGAGGGTCAAGGTTCATGCCTTATTCATTCCTATTCAAACTGCTTAGCACAATGTCTCACACATACCAGGCACTTCAACAGAGCTACATGAATGGCTCAGGATAAGAGAAGCAAGAAGTCAACTAGAAACAACTCCAAATTAGCAGTCTGGAGACCTGGCTTTACCGATAATTAGCTACATAACCTTGAACTTCAGTTTGTTAATACACTAGACTCTGTTAACCAGAACTCAAGCAACTGGCATTCTCAAGCAACTGACAAAAAAATTGAAGAAATACTACTACACTTACCTGGCATGGGTTCTAGTGAACTGAGAGTGTCCTGTGTGTATATCTGCAAATTGAAGAGGTGAATTAAACCACTGTAGGTTGTTACTTTAGCTGGCTGTAAAATTAATTTGGGGGTCAAAACCCATCATTTTTCAAATGAAATGCAATAGAATAGAAAATATGAAGGTGGGTTGTTGGCAGTAGCGTGCTGTAAATGTTTAACAACTGGCTATCCAGAGGCAGAGAAAGCCTTAAACTGTATCATT
Source organism: Lyroderma lyra (assembly GCA_004026885.1). NCBI lineage: Eukaryota > Metazoa > Chordata > Mammalia > Chiroptera > Megadermatidae > Lyroderma > Lyroderma lyra. Next base: position 102,741 of record PVJL010003758.1, read on the forward strand.
TGCTGATGTCCCTGGTGTAAATACTCCCACCATGCCTAATTTGAAGCTACCAACCTGATGTCACTGAACAGGGAACTAAGTGGGAAGAGAAAGGCATAATTTCTCTCTTGTAAACCAGTATGATGAGCCTGCTTCAGCAAGGTCCTGGAAAGCATTTCACCAAACTTCTTTCAACTTCATGTGTGTGTGCTGAATTAAGGTATACGTATTTCTTACTGTGAGTACAAGTCAAAACAACTTAATACGTATTCAGCTAAACAGTCACCTAGTCTCTTCCATGCGTACTACACAATGCAATAAATCTTACTCTTGGTTATATCTGTAGTCTCTTCACCATCACAGTTTATACTTCTCTTCAAAAATGAAAGACATAGATGCCTACTGATATCACAGGAAAGGCAAATTACAGGGAGCAGAAATTTGGCTTAGGAAGTATCAGCAAAAGGCCACAATTCTTAGCCTTTGTTCAGCCCACACACCTGAGGAACACAACATATTGTTCTTGTAAGTAGCAGTGGCTCTTTCAGTGAAGGGTTGGGAGGAGAGCAGGAGGAAAGGAAAAGAAATCTAGAGTACGAAAAAACCCAAGTATTGTGATATTTGTGTCCATGCCCCCATCCCATTGAGAACCTCAGTATAAAGAAAACCAGTACTGTTAAAAGGTAAGTTTACATACCTGATGTTTCCCAGCCAAATTCTCCAGTATGAGCTTGCATCCCTCAACAAGAGTGCCATTACTAAGAATTCCCCACTGGAATTAAGTTTTTGCCACGGACTAGAGATATGTAGTACTTGTTGAATTAAAAATAGGCAAGAGAGAAAACACCACAGCTAACAGTTGTTAGACTTGATATTCTAGGAAAATCAGGCTTTTATTGAAAAATATACTAGCTTATTTTCCTACTTCTTATTTAAGCTTACTAAACTGGGCAAGAAGAAGGGAAGTTTCTTGAATATATTTTGGGCTGTACCGTGTCTATCACAACACAGTTTGTAACCAGATTTTTCATGAGTGTTTATAAATTAACTGTGTTTTCTACTTTCAAGGCTATTTAGAAAACAAGAAGGCTCAAAATTTCAAATATACTAATAATCTTAGCCCAAATCTAACTCCAAATCAACTGAATATATGCCTAGAAGTTTCCTAGAAAAATCCCCCAAAATTACACGCACATACACAAAAAGAAAAAAATCCAAAAATGAGTCAGCATGAGCACAAACTTGCTATACTCTAACAATTATGGCATTCTCTGTTAAATGAGTACAGTATGGAAAGTAAATGAAGTATGAAAAGAAGAATGTTGAGATACAAGTTCTGCTTAATTCTATTAACTCTTCCTTATTAGAACACACTTATAGTCACATATTTATACCCAATTTCAAACACTAACATAAAGTGAAAATTATTCCCCACTCTAAAAAGCCGAGTCAAATCAAGCCTCTGTGCTCAGAAATATTAAACCTCTTCTCAAAAACTAAGTATGTTTTACCATAACTCAGGCTTAAGTCTGTGCTTTCTCTGTCTCCACTGATTGTGGTGGCAAATGCTCATAAAAGTATCTCCATAAAAAATTTCTGAGCTATGTCTGCAGTACCAGAAGCTGGAATAGTCTTGGGCCGCTGTGTGGCTGACCTATTCCTATGAAAGCTGTTCAGAAAGTATCCAGCCATGTACTATGAAAAACAGAGACATTTATGGCTGGATTTTTTTCAGCCCTCGTATTATGCATGAGCTATACACATGTAGCAACTAATTAAAACTTGTGGGACACAGCAAAAAAGCTCTGTACCTGGGAATCCCACAGGCTACAGCATCTATTTCATTCTGCAAACACCCTCTCTCCAGCCATAATCATCCCCACACCATTGTAAAACAATGGAATGCAGACCCAGTTCTACACCCACAATACAAGAAATTTTTGTTACTTAGCTATTACTCTCTTCAGTTAATTTCTAGAGGCCTGGCTATCTCTGACTCACAATATTTTTATATGGCACAACAGAATTCCTTCTTTTGATTGCTCTAAAAGAATGGATTAAAAGACTTTCAGCTTTAATGCTATACCATCTGAGTTCAAATAAATATACAGGAATTTAACAAGTTCAAGTTTGAGTTAAGGTAAAGAAAAAAACTTAAGTACACGTTTTTAGAAGTCACAAGTTTAGAACTAGTGAGCTGATAAACATGAAAACACCTATTTCACATGCCTGATTCTGTCTTTCAAATTAAAAACATCGTAATAACTAGTAAAGTGAAAAAAAATGATATGAATCATGAAACAATCAGCAAAGGAATAAAAATTCTCAGAATATCACAACTATAATATATAAAAATTTCCATCAAATAACTCAGGCTCCAAAAAACTTCATGCATTTATAGTCACATCTTTTTATGTTGGTTGGTATAGTCACTACATGTCCCAATAGTACCTACTACCTGTGTCCAGCTTTCTAGAATACAAAGTAGGCTATATAATACACATAACCACTGCCCAACTACATCCAATTCTCCCTCAGATGACTTATAAATACATACCAGAGCACATTTTGAGCTGATTTAATATAGACACCAGTTTAACTCAAGTTTCAACTAACTCCATTAAGAAGGTAAACATTTACAGTTTTGGAAAAAATTCAATATGTTCAACTCATACTTAAAAGGTGGGAAGCTGTTTTACTTCTTTGAGGGCAGAGTATTAACATAAATGATTTGGAATTCTTCTGTATGGAACAATTATTTGGATTTATTACATGCTAATAAGTATTCATATAAATACATATTCATATAAAATAATAAAAAAAAGAAGGTAAACATTTAATGCAATTTGATGATAATGTATATACTAAATTCATCTGGTCTTTCTCCTTTGCAGTTTCCTATGGGACTCTCCATTGAGATAATGAATCACAGGCCAGTTTTCCAGGGCTAGCAGCTTCAGAACCAATATTTTCAATAGACAAAATCCACTTCCAATTTGACTACAAGCAAACTTCATGTTTGTATCTTCAGATGTACTGGATATCTACAGAAGTGCAGCAGAAACCAAATATAAACACTATCAGGAAAAAAGTCTGAAGGTTTTCATGAAACTATGTTTTCAGAATTGTTACAAGCAACTGCTTACCTCCCACCATGTACAAGAAAATTTAAATGTATTAAAAATACCTCAACTTTCCAATACCAAAAATGCAGGTCTTGAAATCAGTTTCCAGTCAGCGCTGAAATCTGTCAAGCAAGCAAAAGTTCTCCCGACCATTGGTGTTAATGAGGTTGGCATTTCCCTTCAGTTGCATGAATCCTCAATTCTGTCACTGACCACCACGTCAATACTGGTACATTTTCTAAGATAATCCTATCTGAGAGGTACAAGGTGAAAACACAGCACCCGGACACATGGCCTTGGGATCAAGAAACCCTATTACCCAGTCCCCTAGCACCCAGCCACCTCCCGCTGGCCGGCGGCCCCTTTCCACATGCTGACGCACTGCTGCCCAGCCCTGCACCGTTGGCGACCAGTGCAAAGTACTAGCCCAGTCTCAGAAAGTTTGACTCAGTTATTAGGACACTGAGCACCTACAGCCTGGACGCGGGTTGTCTGTCATGGCCAGGCGGTCAACTTTGAAGCGGGGCGTTCCTTGCAGGTTGAGATCTGCCCAGGACGCAGCCCATCCCAGACTGTAAATCACAAGCATCGACAGCAAGAGCGAAGCAAAGTGCCGGGCGGAGACGGGCAGAGTGCGAGGACCAGACACGGTCACCAACAGAAGCCCGAGTGTGGGCAAGAAAATACCCTAACCACGCACGGGGCTGCTGGGACTGCCAACCCAGCAGCAGCCACGACGCGGCAGCGGCGGAGGCGGCAGCAATGTCAGGAGGGCACAGCTGGAGGCGAGCGTCCCAGTCACCACCTCAGGTGAGGGGCTCCGACCCCGCCCGCCCGGGCCGCGAAGAGCGGCCACCCGGGAGGACGGCAGGATCCGGGCAGCGATCGACAGTCCGGAACCCACCCCGTACCCTCCTCCGGAGGTCCTTTCGCATCCCATCCCCGGTTCGACCCCCTCCTCAACCCACCCCCAGCTCAGCCCGGGCGCCAACACCCCCGCCCGGCCCGCCGCTCCGGGCCGCCTGTCAGCCCGCCAGCCCCTAGGAGGCCGCCCCCGCCTCACCTCCTCACGTCTCCTCGGGAAGGGCCGCAACAACTCTGCCAAGAGCCCGCGTCCCACCCGGCGCCCGCGCTCTGAGGCCGGGTAGGTCCCGTTCACTCCGCGGCCGCCAGAACCCCGGGAGGGCGGAGGGAGCGGGGCGGAGGGAGCGGAGAGAGATGGGAGGAGGCCGCTGGCAGGAAGAGACGAGGGAGGGGGCGGGCTGAGGAGGAGGCGTGTCGGGAGCGCGCGCGTCCTGGCCCCTCGGCGCGGCGTGCGCGCTCCTGAGGGCGGCGGCGCGCACGGCTGGTCTTGGCCATCGTTGGGTTGGAGGCTGGGGCGGGGACACCTACAAAATCTGGGTTATTAGAGTAGGGACCCAAAAAGGGTCGAGAGGGCCTCAGGTCCCGCAGACCTCCCCGAGGGGTACCCGCGCCCCGAGCCTACCCGCGCGGGCTCGCTGAGGGGCAGCCCCCAGTCCAAGCGAAGTGAGCCGAAGCCCTGCCCAACGGTGACTGAGTTTTTAAAGAATTCTGAGTTAAGGGCAATTGTTTCCTTGCTTATAAATCTTGTTTAATATTTGTATTATTGCCCAGTCATCTTCAGGGATGTCACCTTAAAGAATACGAACTCCTCCCCAGTTACTCTTTTCTGTGCCTCTTTCACGGTGTCGTGTGCTTGTGAAATGCTACCTTGTTGGTTGGTTGGTTCTGTGGGACTAGCGGGGAGGGAGGTAGAAGAGGGAAGTAATCTGCCGAGGAATACACGCGAAAGCGCTAAACCCTGTTTGGTATTTATATAAAGAAAACGTGCCCTCACTTGCACCTCTTTATCCTTTGGGGTAATAAATTGAGGCGTACAAACTAGGTAGAGATAAAATAAACCGACTCTTCGTTCTCTGCAAATACTGTACTGATCCTTAAACTGTGGACTTCTCCCACCTAGATCCTGCAGCCAGAAATGACCTGTAAAATTTTTCCAGTTTCCAAAGCACTGTATTTGTATAAGTTTGTAGCACCTAATATTCAACCTTATGTAGGTAAGTCTGTGCAACATTTTATGCCCCTATAGAATTCTTAAGAACCTGCTTCATTCCTTTGGATATCTTCCTCAATGCCTATCATAGTGTCGAACTCATAGGAAGTATTCTATAAATGTTACTGCATGAATAAGTGAATATAGGGCAGCAAGAATTAAGTATATGTCTAATGATATAAGCTCTACGATGACCTCTTTAGTTTAAAATTCTCCCTTCTGTTCCTCTTCAACTCCCCTGCCCTCATTTACCCACCTAGATCCAAAAACTACCCTGAGAAATATGACATTTGCTCAAAGGGCCCTCTCTCTCAAGTTCTTTTTATTTTTTTCCTTTCTCCTAATTTAAGTGTCTATAGATGCTGGGACATAATTAGTGTTGTAGCTATGTTGTGTTTCCCCTCCCTGGGAAGGTCCTGCCTCTGTATCCCAAATAGCTACCTAGCTCTAGGTCTGACTTAAATGCTGGAAGTTTGATGTTTAGTAAAGTTAGGGTTAGAATAACTCAAATCATCTGTTGATTTCTTGAAACATATAGTATCTATTATTAAATCAGCCAACAAGTAGGTATTAAGCCTCTACTAAATAAAGTACTGGCGATGTTAGACTGGGCACCTTGAGAAAGTCAACAGATTGAAATAACTATAGTTTTTGCTTTCTGATATCTTCTAATTAGAAGCTTTTTGACAAAAGGGCAACACTGTAATAGTTATCTGCTCTCAGAAAGAAAGTTAGCCAACAAAAAAAGGAAATAAAATGTTCAAATGTTAAGTCCAAAATAAATATAGTTTCCTAAATTCAGATCCCTGTGTCTCTGAAAACAATTAATGCCCACCATTGGCTATTGCCACTTATTTCTTCTATTAAAGTGGAGCATAGCATCTAAGTCACTGTTACAGGATCAGTCCATGTGCCAGATTGTTACAAGGAAAAGAAAAACTTTGTCCCATGGCCACATGTCACACCTCTAATCACCAGAGGTCATTCTGTAAAACTGAACTGTTCCTCACAATAGAACCTAGATAGAGATGTCACCAGAGAACCTAGATAAGACACCAGTCACAAGAGAACCTAGATAAGAGACAGTGAAGGTGATTTGGTACAAACTCATCCTCACCACCAGGAAAACAGTTCTAAGCACATACCAAAGAATAAATAACAAAATATTCTTCACATAATATACGCTGCTCACCTCTCCCCACTATGACTTCCTTTACATTAAAAATATCCTAGCCCTGGTCCATAAAAGGACTGAAGCTCTTGCTTTGGGGAAGGTGTTAAAAGATATTCTAGCATGACTCATAATGTGACAGAAACTGGTGGCCTAGGTCCAGATCTAACCCACAAATATATTTTATTTAAGCACCTTCATGGTGCTTCAAACAAATTAGCCAAAGGTAAAAGTTAAAAGTCAGAAGATTCCACATGCATTCCAGGCTTCTCTTTAAAAAGTAAAAGCTTTGGTAACCGTGGGTTTACATTTTCACCTGGTGACAATTGAGAGGACGTGTACTTTCTTTTTTCCTACAGTTTCTATATTCCCTATTTTACGATACACTGCCCTGTTTCCCTCATGTAGATCTAGAATTCCTGATGTAAAATATCATAATATCAAAAAACTAGGAACAAGTTATAAACATTGAATAAACATGGAAGAGTTTAAATGATGGTATTTAATGGGGTGGAATATTATAATTTTTATGAATATTAACAATGCCCTTTTATAAAAATTATTAGTTGACTCCCCAGCACAGGTTTCTACTTCTCTACAATTGTGAAGCAGCTGTCAATGTAAGAATGTCCAAACTTATAAAGAACTTTCATGGGAATTTATTTGAACCAAACTGCCGATAATTGCTAGGAAGTAAGATTTTAAATGCTACATCGAATAACAGTTTTGCAGTTTCTGTTATGCATTTGAAATTAAGGGAGATTACACGTAGGTGAGAGATGGGGATTGGATTACAGGATAGTCAAAATTATGTCCTCTCTTGAGGATGGTTACAGCTTTGAGGGGTATTCTGGCATTTCAAAGGTGTGTTAACCTAGATGCACAAGAACAATGGACAGCGCTTGCTTAACCCTTTTGCTGCAACGTTTGGATATATCTGAATGAACAGTTCCATCCACTGACAGTGGCATTTGAGTTTACCCCACGAGCTCAAAAATCTTTATTCAGTGTGATACTGTTTCAAGGATTTTTCTCCATTTACAAGATTTTATAATAAATTTTCCTGGGGTGTGCACTATCAACAACAAAGATGCTTTATATGCCATATTGTGTAACATATTGTAATAAATGTATTATGTCATCATGCCATTAGATTCTAATTTATCTATACTTTTTAACCTCATTGACGCCACTTAGTATGTTTTGAATATTTTTTGCTAAAATTCAATATAACGGTAAATTTAATCCCATATAACAATATTTTTAAATAAAAATTTATGTCATTTATATACAAAGCAGCTTAAAATGTTTTTAAATGCACAAAATAGTCAAAATATTAACTTTTTATTTTTTGTAGCTTTTTGACACATTTTGGGAAAAAAAACTTTAAGTCAATTAATACAGTGAAAAGGTTAAACATCTTTCCACTAAAGAAGTTATAGGCCTGGGGCATGACTACTCAGCATGTCCTGCCCAGCTGGGAATTTATAATCAAATCACCCTGTGAGGTTACTTTGCACGAAACCCCGTTTTTGTCCACAAATCTTATGATTTGAAGAATAGGCCCAGCTCTACCTCCATTTCCAGGTGTGGACTCTAACTGATGTACAATGTCAGTCTAATTTTGTCCTCACATGACTGTCAGTATACATGAGAAGACACTAACGCAGGTCTAAACTAGTCTAATCATAAAGAAGGCCAGACCTTGTGTTTGTTGGGAGAAACAATGTGCTTTGCTGGTGTGATGCATGGATGCAAGCCCTATAGTCACTGTAGTCCCTCTGCTACCACAAGGGTAGCCAGCCTGAGGACAGAGCTGACATAAAATGGAAGAGCTCAAACCCAGCTTGCAGCCTACATTTCTCTGGATTTAGTAAGTTCCCTGAGCCAATAAATAAATTTTCTTAGCTATATAAGAAAGTTTGCATTTGGCTTTTTATTACTTGTAGCCAAAGTTAAATTTTCCATGCATGGTTACAGAAAAAAAAAAAAAAAGGTATAGTTACATTATCTGACTCTCCTAAAAATATATTTTCAATGACAGTAGGTAACAACCTACTGAAATTTCTGAGGATCTTAAAAGGAACTTGACTACTCATGAAAATTCTTCACTACACTTTATTTTTTAGCTTTCACTTAAATCCTGTGCCCTATTTAAATCAACTTTCCCTGAAAAGAGTTATTCATAACTCTAATCAGTAATCTTGTATAAATGAGTAAATTGGATGGTTTTTGAAGGGTGGTGTTTTTTGTTTTGTTTTGTTTTTTTATTTTTAATAATGGGAACATTGGAAAGGAGACACTGAGAACCTGAGGAAGGAGGGAGTCACAGAGGGAGCAAAGAGTAACAGAGGAGCCTAGGGATACATATGATAAACTTTTCTATTTCACAATTTTATGTAGTGCTGAAATGCAAAGTAATTCAGGCAAATCATACTGCACCTATATGATTAGCCAAACCTATATTACAATCACCCGTTTACACCTGAAAAAGAACAAAATCAAACAACATGTATATATGGATCACAAGGTTTCCTAGCAGTGCAAGAGGCAGGTAGAGCCATAAATGTCTCCCTGAAAAAGACTAACTAATGTACGATTACTACTTTTGTAATTTGTAAGAGATGAAAAGGACACCCACCAAAAACTGTTTTTCCCCTCCCTTGTGGCAGTTGTCTGAAATTCATCTCACCATCAGTTCTTTTCTTTGGTCTGGGGCAGTGATCCTCTTTATTGCATAACAAAATCACTTTGAAAGTTTATTTTAAAATGCAGACCTCTATGCTCAACACCTAAGAGATTTGGTATAACTCTAGGATGGCACCCAGGACTTTTTTTCTTTTAACTTCATACTACAAAAGTATTTAAATGTGTGAAAAGTAAATAAAATATGAGTCCTCATGTGGTAATCACTCAGCTTAAACAATAATCAATATATGACCCATCCCCTCTCCTGCATTCGTCACATGCATTTCAGTCTCAAGCACGTTTCCAGTTCTAGTACTCATATAAACCATTGGGCTTCAGCATGGCCTTGGCTTCAGCTCCCTGTAAGGCTGTTTTTCTGTTTTTCTTCTTCTAGAATCTGGGGTATTCCCCTTTCTTGCTTTCAAAATATTGAAATTGGCAACATCTATTTTCTCACCTTTTTAGGTTATTATCTAGCACTTTCCTATCTTTGGAAAGGTAGAGAATTTGTCAGCCTCATTTGCCTTATTAATCTGAAGTTGATTTTTTTTTAATGAACTGTTAAAAAGGAACTCCCTTTTAGCAAGGTAAAATATTGTTGAAAAGGAACTCTACTTTTTAATAATGTAAAGAAACTATACAGCAAAGAGGGAGCCTGCCTCTGTGTAAATGTGGTGTCAGCTGTCTTAGCAGAGCTCTTGCTCCCTGATGTGTTTGTTCCCTACAGCAGGCACACAAACATAGCTTTGGCAGTGGCCCTGAGTTCCCTTGAAGTACTTGCCACAGGCCTAGAATTTAGTTTTGGACATAGAAGAAATATTCCTTAAATACATATGTTTTGCAAAAAAGCAACTTCAAAAATTACAAATACTTTCATGGGAAAGCCAGGAAAATTACCACTTTCCTTTTGAGTCAGAGGAAATTCATGTCCTCTCTACCACCTCCCTTCCCTCCCCACAAGACAATTTTTTAGTCGCTTTTCCCTTTGCCACATAAAATATAAGCTGCAAATTTGAAGAAAAAAAAAATTTATGCCTAAGTTCTATGAAAGTCTATCTAACATAAAAATAATTGAGAATTATTAAATGACAAACCTTGTCTCTTTTGAATGTATTAAGATCCCCAATACTTTCTCTAACACTTCTCCAATAATCAGGAAGATTCTTGCACTCATTAATTCTTCTGATGACAACTACAAGCTTTTATGGAAAATCATTAGTTTATGGTATTTATACCTATTGCTAATTCAGGTTTTAAGATTATTTTTAAGAAAGGTGTGTCCTATGATTATATTCCTAGTATCTTATTTCATAAGGTAGAGTAAATGGATGTTCATTGTGTTATTCTCTATGCCATTTGGTATATTTAAAATTTCACAGATACAGAGAACAAATTGATGGTTGCCAGATGGGAAAGGGGGGTTGGGGGCTGGATAAAAATGGTGTAGGGGTTAAGAAGTACAAATTGGTAGTTACAATTAAAAATAAATAAAATTGCATAATAATTTTTCATTTAATTCCACCATCACTTTGTGCCTTCCTTTGGAAATATACCCTTCAATCTCTTATAAAGTTAATACCTCACTTTTCTGTGCCCCCATAACACCTGGTACATACTTTCTTACAGCACCTATAACACTTCCTTACATTTGTTTTCTCATGACTGTCTCCACCAAATTTTAGCTATTTAGTGACCAAAAAAAAAAAAAAAAAAATCATGGTTTATTTTTTCCCCTAGCACCTAAACATTCAGTAAATGTTTATTGTATGAATGATGAAATGAATGAAGGCATTCATTAATTTGTTTTAGAAATTTCTTTTCACAGTGAAACAGCTTAAATAGTCTAACAAATTACTAAGTTTCCTAATAATTGATCATAAATTGTCTTTCTTTGCTTGTAAGGGATATAAATGTTCCCTATGTACAAAAAGCAAGCTATTAAAGAAAATCATATCTATAGCACTATCAATGATCCTTTTCAATAATTCTAATTTATTAGTAATCAATGTTTGACTAAGACTCTTTATTAGTCTTTATGCCAGTGACTCCTGCTTGCCTCAATGTCCATTTTCTCTTTCCATTTTAGTAACAGAACCCCAAATTTATTCAAGATTAAAATGTGCATCATTAAAAGACTACAATTCCTGGCCTTGCTTGCAGCCATGTATTCTAGCAAAAGAGAACTAACTGAGAAATTGTTCTTCTTTCTTCCCTCTTACTACCTGGAACATGAAGTGATGCTTGAATATAGCAATTGTCTTGAACCAGAGTACAAGAATGGTGCACTGTAGGAATGGTGGAGTGATGAGTTGAAAGAAATTTGGGTCCCTGATGACTGTGTAGAACCTCCAACCTTCCTGAAATGCCAACTTCCGAAGGTCTTTGATAAAGAATGAAACCTTGTATATTTAGCCCATTATTATTTATTATTTTTTGTTTTACTCACTGCAGCTGTGCCTAATTCTAACCACTGCTCTTACCCTTAAACCTTATTTTAGGGTCGTACTCCTATTAATTGATTCACATGATTTTAGAATAAAGAATTAAAATAGTTTCATAATAATATAATTTCTTTAAAATTAAAATTATGTATTTGGACCCATTATTTCTAGAAAGAATGCTGATACAGGAAGGTTGTATGAGAATTTCAGTAATTATTTTATCTTAACCATGGTTAAAGATATGTTTTGGCTTGATAATCTTTTAACTTAAAGTACACTGCATTTTTACCCTGCCATAGAAAGAATGATTTTTTTTCACCCAAATTTAACCTTTACTTCTTCCATAAAGTTTGAATATTCTACAATTGTTTTTTCCAGGATTCCACTGTAGTAGTTGTTGAATGAAACTAATAAAGGAACTGCAAATATTTTTATTTCATAAATTTGAGCGTGCAATGCTTATTTCCTCCTAAAACTTGTTCCTGCAAGTTCTGAAAGGTTTCTACACACTGTACATTGGAAAAAAATCTGTGTATATGTTACAGTAAACTAGTGTGACTCACGAAATATTATCATAATATAGATGTTCTTGGAAATTAATTCAGAGGGGTTTTTCCCCCTGCCACTGCCATGTAAATTCCAGCAAGTTTCATGACTTTTCTGCTCACTTATTCTTACAGTTACTTTAAGACACAAAGTTCAGCCTCAATGTGACATTTAGAACAGGAGAGCCTTAGAGAAAAGGCACATGGTCAGCTGCCTCTCCCTTTTCTGCTTACTTTCTCTTCTACCTAGTAGCTGCTGTTGTAGAGTCTCTGATTGGGGTAGAGAGAGGCAAAGGGAACAGAAAGGTCTTACTTGGCTGGTATCTAGTGAGATGACCTTGTACTTCAGGGAATGGCAAATGTTGAAAGGGGATTATTTCTCTTGTGGGGACTTTTATAAGCTCTTCTGAGGTTCACATGCCAATCAAGCTACAACTCCTCTTACAACTCCTGTGACACAAGCCATATATTCTATTCCTCTTACTGTCACTTCCCCCTTAGCCTCCAATTTTTTGGACATTCATACCATACAGTTTTCTTCTGTTAAGAGTCCAGTTGATATCTCAAGCAGTTCGCTGGACTGGCTCTTTCTCCCCTGTGTGGCCCCTATCTGGTCTGTGGGATGCATTTTGCATCCTTTGTCCGGACAAACTGAGGGAGATGACTGGTCCCAATGCAACTGCAGATATCCTCTCTTACAACAAAGAGCCTGCCAGGCCTTCTAGATTTTCCTGGGCAGGGAGTCAGACATCAGCCCTTTATATCCCATCTTTCCTATTACAGTTCCCTGAATAATCCTGTAAGAATCCTCACTCACTAGGCCAGACATGATGGGGCAAGTACCCTCGCTTCCTTTACTCCAGTGAGTGGAACACAGGATACACAGGACAACTTGCTCTAAAGAACACTTTGCAAAGTGAGACCCGTCTGACCCTCGTGGTTTTTAAGAACCATCTAACCATTGGATGTTTGCTTGAAATTTCTGCTTGGGGATCTGGCACTTAACTCTGTAAACACATCTGTTGCATTGGAGTGCTTCTGTAAAAAATTTCTATGCAGTTTAGTAGTTGCTAGAGGAAAAGCGGGGAGGGAGATGGATGGGGAAGGAGAGAGGGAGATTCAAATATATGTGATACAAAGAACTGACTCGGTGGTGAGAACACAATATAACACACAGATGATAAAGAAATGTACACCCGGAACCTATGTCATTTTACTAAAAAATGTCACCCCAATAAATTTAATTTAAAAATTTTTCTATACAACCTTGAGTTGTTACATTTATTACAGGCTCGGGGCCAAATATAATAAACACAAAGGAGTCATTTTTCTAGAATTTTATTTAAATAACATCGCACTCTCTTTGGGGTCTGGCTTCTTTCGTTAAACAAATTATTTTGAAATTCATCCAAGTTGTATACAGGATGCCAAAAACATGTATACATATTTTTAGAAAGGAAAAAACTGTATTAAAATTGTAATACTTGATATATACAAATCACAAAAGATAAATACAAGTCACGTTTGACTTCTGTAATTACAAGAGGTGCTCAAAGTGGTTACCATCAACATCCAGACACCTCTGATTACAGCGAACTACTACTTGAGCAACACTGACCAAAGTATCTACTTGTTTTGCTGCACATGCCATTTAAATTTCTTTCCAAAGTACCAACAGTGTAGCCAGTTTTCTATGGTACACCACATCCTTTAAGGTCCTCCATAGGTAGGAGTCAAGGGGTGGTAAGTCAGGAGAACATGGGGAAACCAAACTGCACCTCTTTGTCCTCTCCATTGTCCTGGCAAATGTTCTTGCGCTCCTGCAATGACAACCGTGCTTCCTCCATTTTCTTTGACTGTCCTGCCTGTTGTGTGGTGACACTAACATTCCTTTGATTAATGCCATCTTTTGAGCAAACATCATACTACACATTGCTACTATAATTCAATTCAACTTTGAAAAGTAATACATAGATAACATCTCTTAAAATGTGTATACATTTTTTAGCACCCCTGGTATATCAATACTTTATTCTTTTTCATTGTCCAGTATATAGTCCATTGTAATGAATATATATCAACATTTACTTATACAAGTACCTAGTGATAGACTTTTTAGCTTATGTGAGCCAGACTTTAAACACGGTTTTGTTTGACTTAAAAGACTGTGATTTTTATCTACCATGTAATACACTTTGTTATGGGCTAAATGGTGTCTCCTCAAAATTCTAATGTTGAAACCATAACTCCCAAGAGAGGGCCTTTAAGGAAGTAAGGTTGGGAAAAGTTCCTGAGGCTTACTAATACCTACCTCCAAAGGAGGATGTACCCTAGTGACCAAAAAAAAAACCAAACAAACAAAAAACAAACAAACAAACAAAAAAACAAGCCAACAACTCTGGAACTAAACAGAGTTTGTTAAGGGAACTTATATATTGGCATTGAAGGAAGAAAGGCTATGAAGAAATGTTTCCCATAGGAGAAGACATCTGAGGTGCATTTTGGATTAATAAAATTTTTCATAAACTGTCTGGTAAAACCACTAGAAATGTTGATGAGCAGGGTTTAGAGAACTGAAGCATAGGTAAGTGAACATATTTCTCCCAAGAAACTATAAAGCATATGGTTTGACTATGATTTGGCAATAGGACAGAATATTTGAAATTGGGACTCACCAGAAAAAGAGAGCATATGGTCACTCTAAGCATAGGGTGTAGCTTGAGGGAAGGCTCTAAGGTGTTAGAGAAATGAGCCAAAGAAAGGATGAGTACACTGAGATTAAACGATTGTCTAATGTCATCAACACTGACTGAAGAGCGTTAAAAATAGAGCTACGATATAGAAGCTAACGGAGGTCCCCTGAAGAGTTTCCCGCCTACTCTCCTCTCTCAGGTGAGACTGATATTAACAGCCTCCAGCAACAGCCCAGCAGGTAGGCTTTAGAAGTGGGTGATGATTGATTTTGAGGTAGTAGCACACAGGAGGGTCAGCAAAAAACAGCAAAGTTGTTGGGAAATAGGCAGCAAGTACTGCTGTAGAAATATTGATTGATTTCCTCTACCCTCCCACCTTGTGACAAATACCACAATTGTAACTATTTTATTTAGTAGTTTATAATGTTCCTCAATAGAAGAGAAAACCAAAAGATGTATTTTTCTTTTAAAAGGAAGATAATATTTTTACCCTAAAGAGAAAACTGATTAGAGTAATTTCATTTTAGTACTATCTGCTCGACTTCTTCCTATACAAGGAATAAATTTCTAAGCATCTATATTTAAAATAAGGGGCATATTATTAGTATGGTACTTCATGGGATAAAAGAAAATAAAGTTTCAAAATCTGAAGATTTCTTGAGAAGGAAATTAAAAAAATGAAAACCAACTAGAAACCTATTAAAGGAGGTAGCAATTTGTGAAAACCAAATAGCTAGGTGATGATGACCATTCTTGGAGGGGATGATAATTATTTTCAGGATTTAAGTTTGCTTCTTTGTATTTCATGGTAGAATCTCATAGATCCACAGTGAAGAAAATGGACACTTGATAGGAATAGATAATTCAAAAAAGAAGAAATACAAAGCTAAAAAATATATTTAAATATTTAACCTCACTAGTAATCAATGAAACAATGAGATACCTCTTTGTTTATATAAATATTAAAAAGAATGGTAATACTCATTTCTGTTGACAGTGGAAGCATACAGTCTCATACACATAGAGGACTAGTGGGAGAATAAAAGGCATGACTTTTCTGGGAAGCAATTTGGACAATATTAATATAAGAAAAGTCTCAAAAATGAGCATAGCTTCTGTAAAAATTCTATTTCTAATATTTATTTCTGGGAAAAAAATCATTAAAAAGTCAAGGATAGATACATAATTTTAATAGTATTGTTTATAGAAGCTACAAATGTCTAAAAGTTTATTGATGACCTGCTATGCATACCTCTGCATGTTGTGAAAGTGCGACATTATTACGCGTATATCTTACATGCATATACATGGAAAGAAATTTATAATACTAATAATAATGTAGGTTATGAAAGTATATAGAGTGTAACCCCACATTTTAAAAATCCTATAGTTATAAGTATGAATGCTTACAAAAAAGGAATAGCAACGTTAGTAGTAGCAGAATTATGGCTGCTTATTTCTATTGGCTGCTGTGTAGTTTCTGTTTTCTTTAATAAAAATGTACTATTTATATAATAATATTTTAATGACTATTTTATGAACAGGAATATTCTCACTGAAGGTTTTTGCTCCGAAAGCCAAAAAAAAAAATCAAAGTGCAGGAGTATGAGGATGTCAAGAAGGTGAAGCTGAATGAGAGGAGCATATGGTCAGACGGGATGTCTAACTATCAGGAGAAATAACAAAGAACTTTTATCTATGCTCAAAGGTGAATAGAGCAGAATTTTTTAGGTCCTGCTTCATCTTTTTTTTTTTTAACGTTAAAAATTCTTCATCTGGAGAAGGAAGCATTCATAAATTTTAGGGGGATGGGATGAGGGAAATTCAAAGATTTTCTGTTAGTAGTCTTTACTTTTAAGTAATTTTACATTCTGTGAATGTTGATTTTACCATTAAGGGAAAATGATTTGTGATAGTCTCAACCATCAGAAATATCTCAGGATTTCAAACATACAGTTAGAACAATCATTATTAATACTTTTGCAGAACATTTCAAAATATTGAAAGGTTTTCCTAACATTAAGTAAGGTCCATAACGATGCTCTGAGCCAAATTAACCCATTAAGATTCACAGGGTCAACATTGTGAAACACAGGTTTCCAAACTGCTTACACTCAAAGGTGTCTATTTCAGTCATGGTTATTAGTAGCAATAATAGAGACCAACTATTGCTGATTTGAGCAGAACAGTAGTTATTTAAAAAGATATTGAGTTATACTTACATAACTTTTTTAAAGGACATTAGGTAGCTCACAGAATTTCTGAGAGGTATGAGAAACTAGTCTTGAAGCTAAGCAGCAGTGTAAAAACCACCTACAGAACTAATCTAATAAGGAAGTTGGCTAGAATAACCAATCATCCTGTTTTTCCTGGGACTGAATGGTTTCCAGGTATTTGGAGTTTCCCATGCTAAAAACTGGAAGGTGCTGGGCAAACTGTGACAAGATGTTCACCCTACATCTGGTGCCATGGACATCAAGCTCTAGATAACACACTTTGCTCTTTGGCCACTTCAGCGTTGTAAACTATATCTTGCAGTAATTTCTACTGCCACTGGGGTCGGGGCAGGGAGTGGGGTGGAGAGACGTGGGGGTGGTGAGGGGAAGAGAGACTGTTGCTTGTATCTTCAGCTATGAATCAAATGTCCAGCATAGATGTCTGATTGAAAAGCCTAGGTCACATGCCTGTACCCTAGATGCACAGGAGGCAGAGAAAGTGAGTATATGATACCTTCCACTTCCATTATGGGAGACATCTCTGCTTGCTACCAAGATTTACAAGGTGAGGAATTCTCTAAATACAGGGAAGCAGTTCAGGCGGCCCAATTTATACTACAGTATCCAAATTATTTTAAATTCTCTAATATTATTTACTTAGGAATACCATTTGTCTGGTACATGAGGGCTGTCCGGAAAGTATCCAGAAACATACCATGAAAAATAGAGGCATTTATGGCTGGATATAAAATTAAGCTTTAAAAGTCAAATTAACAGACTGTTACTGTAATATTATCTTAATTATTTGGCTACACAATAGTTTATTCCTCTTATAAATGTTACAACTGTATAATAAACATAATCCTATACTTCAGTTGAAAAAATTTAATCCTTCTAAGTTCCTTTCATCATGAAGTATTGTTCCATTTCCATCATTTACCCAGAAGAAAAGAATCTTTTTTGTTTTTACTATTTCTAGAGAAGTCAGTAGTCATACAAAGGCCACAATGTTTGCCAAGAAGAAATGGATTTTAATGGAAACCTTTTATCTAAGACAGACCTTAAGAAGGACAATAATGGACAATGTGTTCTGCACAACTTTTAGCCTTCACTCTCACATTTATTGTGGTCAAGTGATTTGAGCAAAGGATTTCAAGTCAATGTTCATGTATTCTTCTTAACTGTTCATTCCTTTTATAGAATGACCTTGAAAAAACCCATTAAGATATTTATTTGTTTTTGTCTTCATGTACTGAACTATAATTAATCAAACATATCACTTTTACTGATAAATAGTAAAGGACAAATCAATGGAACATTGATGTCTTTTGTGATGTTATTATGAGATCTTAGCCATGTCATTTAAACTCTCATGTCTCAGTACTCAATCTATAAATGATAATAATACCTGCATTACATATTTCAAAATATGTGTGGGAAAGCATTTTAAAAAGTATAGGATAATAAATGCAAAGTGTTTTTATTGAATTATATCTTTCAGCATTTAATGCTAAAACTGCAGTACTTCCTTTGATTTTACCTAGAAAATATGTCCCTCAAAATCAATTTAAAATTAGGGAGTTCCCTGGTAGTGGCTTAAGGCTTCGGTGCTGGCGCTGTCAGTGCTGCGGCCTGGGTTCGATTCCCAGTCAGGGAGCTACCCACATGCCAAAAAGCGAAAAAAAAAAAAAAATCAATTTAAAATTAAAGAGGCTAATACATAAGCCCTTTTAAGTTTGTGGTTAGCTTCCGTATGGCAGATTTTTAAATGGTAATTATTAATACGGTTTTCTTGCACTTGCTATTTCCTAGACTTCATTCTTTCAAAAGTTTTCTGAATTATATTTATGGTTCCCAAAGTCCTGGTGATGCTTTGCTGAGTTTCTTTTCTTTTTTTTTTTTTTAAGTAAAATGTTCAAGATAAGATTTCATATAAGAGCCAACCATCAATACAGCAAATAGAAAATAGTAGAATTGTTCTATTTGAAACATTTGCCCCCAATTGGAGGTATAGAATATAAACTCATTAATAATAAGAGGGAACAAAGGGAGAGGAGGAGAATCTGTTGAAAGTGGGTTGCTTGACAAATACATTATATCTACTTTGTGAAATCACCAAGTGCCTAAGGACTAGAAAAGTACTCACTACCCCTATGAAGAGGCTTCTTTGTTTCCTTGATCTCTGGCTCTTTAGATAGTGTCTGGATAATCTCACATTAACTCTCAGGAGTTTTGAATTTATAGATTAAAAACTGCTGATATAGGACAGTCATGTTATTAATCAAGACACCAAAAATACAAGTAAGTAAGCAAAATACTTATTCTGGCAGCTTCATAATTTGGGCTTTTGAGTGGAAAAACATATTTCAAGCCCACTCCTTTACAAAAGTTCTTTCTATATCTCAATTTCACTGCCTAAACCTAAATAGAATTCCTTTCTATTTTTAATCCCCTTTCAACACAGTGAAAGTTGACTTGACATACCAGTGTTTGCTTTTTATCCATCAACACTTTAGTTGAAGACAAACTACACTGTTAATCTCAAGCGGGATAAATCTTACTTTTTCCTCACACCTACTGTGTGTACTTATCACAAAAGTTTGGTTTAGGGCAAATGATCTGACTTAGAAGAGGTGATGCTGCCTGCTTCTCTGGGTGACCTTGGGCTATCTCTCAGATTCTTTTCCTAGAGAATATAATATAGTTAATAAAGAACTATATGACTGAGTAATATTCCACCGTATATATGTACCACTTCTTCTTTTTCTTTTTTTACATTCAATATTATTTTATATTAATTTTAGATGTACAGCATAGTGGTTAGACATTTATAAAATTTGAAGTAATTCCCCCAGCCTAGTAAATCTTGCCCTGCAAAACTTGGTTGGACCAAGAGGGTAGCATGCTGAGTGTAGTAAGCCAGACAAAGAAAGACACATGTCATATGATTTCATTTATGAGTGGAATCTAAAGAACAAAATAAACAAACAAAACAGAAACAGACTCATATTAGGTTGGTGCAAACATAATTGCAGTTTTGGCATTGTTGAAATTTGGTATTGGAATATGTTCTTAAATGAATGTGGTTATGTTATATATCATTCTAATGTGTATTTTTCACTTTATGATTTTTTGCTAATGACTTAATTACTTGCTGTTTATTTTATATTTATTTTAGACTATGGAAATGATGTTAGACAAAAAGCCAATTCCAGCAATTTTCTTATTCGAGGTCAAAATGGTTCATAAACCAGCAAAGCCAACTCACAACATCAACAACACATTAGGCCCAGGAACTGCTAACAAACTTATAGTGCTATGGTGGTTCAAGAAGTTTTACAAAGAAGACAAGAGCCTTGAGGATGAGAAGCATAGTGGCCTTGAGGATGAGGATTGTAGTGGCTGGCCACTGGAAGTTGACAATGACAAATTGATAGCAATCATCAAAGCTGATCCTCTTACAACTACACCAGAAGTTACCGAAGAACTCAACATCAACCATTCTATGGTTGTTTGGCATATGAAGCAAACTGGAAAGGTGAAAAACTCAGTAAGTAAGTGCCTCATGAGCTGACTGGAAATTTTTTAAAAATCGTATTGAAGTATCATTTCCTCTTATTCTACCCAACAGCAACAAACCATTTTTCAATTGGATTGTGACATGTAATGAAAAGTGGATTTTATAAGACAACTAGCAATGACCAGGTCAGTGGCTGGATTGAGAAGAGGCTCCAAAGCCAAACTTGCACCCCCCAAAAAAAGGTCATAGTCATTGTTTGTTGCTCTGCTGCCGGTCTGATCCACTACAGCTTTCTAAATCCCAGCGAAACCATTACATCTGAGTAGTATGCTCAGCAAATCAATGAGATGCACCGAGAACACCTGCAGCCGGCATTGGTCAACAGTAAGAGCCCAATTCTTCTTCATGACAATGCCAACACACATTGCACAACCAATGCTTCAGAAGTTGAACAAATTGGGCTACAGAATTTTTCCTCATCTGCCATATTCATCACCTCTTGCCATCCAGTTACCACTTCTTCAAGCATCTCGACAACTTTTTGCAGAGAAAATGCTTCCATGCCAGCAGTATGCAAAAAATGCTTTCCAAAAGTTCATCAAATCACTAAGCATGGATTTTTATGCTATAGGAATAAACAAACTTATTTCTCATTGGCAAAAATGTATTGATTGTACTGGTTCCTATTTTGATTAATAAAGATGTGTTTGAGCCTAGTTACAGTAATTTAAAATTCACATTCCAAAACTGCTATTACTTTTACACTGACCTAACAGATACAGAGAACATTTCAACTGAGGATTGTTTATACATTAACTAAGAATATAAAGATATTTGACTTCAATTTTCATGACTCTTGAACATGAAAATCTTACACATTAAGACAAGCAAAATGTAAACGATGCCACACTATGTCCTGCAGGAATTATAAAGATGTATAAGAAATAAAATCTCTGATCTCAAGGATCTCATAGGCTAGTATTGACTTGCTACAACTTCTGACATTTTAAAAATTTAATTAAAAAATCAACTGACTTGGTGACCACCACTAAGCAGGCCGCACTTCTCTCGTCCACTCTCCGAGCTTTCTCTGCAACCACGTCTGACAAACCCGATATGGCTGAGATTGAGAAATTCAATAAGTCGAAACTGAAGAAAACAGAAACACAAGCGAAAAATCCACTGCCTTCAAAAGAAACGACTGAACAGGAGAAGCAAGCAGGCGAATCGTAATGAGGCCAATACGCACTGTACATTCCACAAACACTGCCTTCTTATTTAATTTCTTTTAACTGTTTAACTTTGTAAGATGCAAAGAGGTTGGATCAAGTTTAAAATGACTGTGCGGGAGTTCCCTGGTGGTGTAGTGGCTTAAGGCTTCCGCGCTGGCTCTGTCAGTGCTGCGGCCTGGGTTCGATTCCTCAGCCAGGGAACTACCCACATACAAAAGTAAAATAAAATAAAATAAAATGACTGTGTGGCCCCTTTTCACATCAGAACTACTGACGACCCAGGCCGCACCTGCCTCGCCCATCTGCCGGTCTGGCTGGCAGGGAAGGAAAAGAACTTGCATGTTGGTTGAAGGTAGAAGTTGGGTGGGGGTGACAGTGAAATCTAGAGTAAAAACCAAGCTGGTCCAAGAGGTCCTGCAGGCTGTCAAATGCAGTTTAATCAGAGTGCCATTTTTTTGTTCTTGTTCAAATGATTTTAATTATTGGAATGCACAATGTTTTTAACAAGCAAATAAAAAGTTTTAAAACCTGGGAAAAAAATCAACTGAGAGTAGTCACCAAGTACAAGGCATGGTTAAAAAAAATAATAATAACTATTGCAGTGTCCTAAATAATGTCTCTGAAAAAATATTCAGATTATCAAATAACTGTCTTCATTTTTTAAGTCAACAAGTCTTACAAGATATATTAAAAGACAAGTACTTTCAACTCTAGATGATTTTCTTCCTATGTAGTTTCATACTCTAAATAACATGCTTGTATTGCTACATCACATTCTTTTAGGTATAAACATTCTTTATTGTCTTTCCTCACCCCCGCACAACTAAACACATATGTACACGGTCAGCTCCCTTTCTTCATCATCACAATAAAGGGATTAAATAACTATATAATGTTTATGAGTACACATGCTTTCAGAACAACTATGATCATTTTTCATTTTTGCTTTCCTTGGAGTTAATAATTTTTGCATGTGTGTTTAGTTAATTTTCTAATCCCTAATTCAAACTCTCTTTTGGTTGTTTAAATTGATTAATGTAATCTATCAATTTCATCTTCCTAAATGTTATTGTCCCAAGATCTCTGACTTACTCCAATTTGGTCTTGTTGAGAAGCTTTCAGCCTAGAATCTTCATTGGCAAACATCTTGGAGATTCCTTTCACTTCTCTCTTAGGATAGATATCCTGTTTTGATGTAACACAACCTTCAGTAACTTTATGAGAAAAGACACATGGGAAGGTAATTTTTTGAGAGCTTGCATGTCTGAAAATCTCTTCTTTCCCTCTACAGGCATTCTGGGTATAGAATTCTAGGTCAGAAATAATTTTCCTTCAGAATTTTGAGGCCATTTCACCATTGCTTTCTGCCTTATAGTATTGCTACTGAGGAGACAAAAGACATTTTGATTCTTGATTTTTTGTATGAGACTTTCTTTTTTGGAAATTTGTAGGATCTTCTCCTGTCTCCAGTGCCTGAAATGTCATAGTAATGTTTTTGAATGTGGGTCTTTTTTCGGCCCTGCTGGTACACATTCAGTGAGATCTTGCAGTCTGAAAACTCATGAGCTTCAATTCTGGGAAAGTTTTGTAAATTATCTTGTTAATGCCTTCCCAACTGTTTTCTTATTTTCTCTGTCTGGAATTCCTATTATTCAAATGAAGTTGTTCTCTGGATTTTTTTTTCTTCGTCTCTTATTTTCTGCTCTTGGTCATTTTGCTCTACTCTCTGAAAGATTTTTCTCAACTGGATTTTCCATCTCTTCTGTTGAGTTTTTAATTTATGCTACCATAATTTTAATTCCAAAGAACAATCTTTGCTTTCTGAATATTGTTTTTATGTAGCATCTTATTTCATGAATATAATACCTTTTCTTGCATTTAAGTTTTTTTTTCTCCTTGCCTAATTGCAATTTCCTCAAATTTTCTTTCCTGAATTTATTCATTTTGGCTTTTATGTTTCCTTTATAAGATTTCTTCAACTTTCTGATATGCAATTTTGCTCATATTTAGAGAAAGACACTATAAGCTGATTGAAAGATTTGAACATATATCAACTCTGAGTTTTAGTGTGAAATGATAAGGCTTGGTCATTTGTTGAGGAACCCCTGAACTGGTCTGATCTTCAGAGAAGGATCTTCCAATCTCCTGTCTAGAGGGTCTAGGCCTGACTGCCAGTGTCTTGGAGTCAAGTGAAAACAACTGGAAACAGCAACTCAAAATGTCCTACATGATAGGAATTTTCCATACAACACTGCTTTAGCCAAAGTAACTCTGAGTCAATAATCTCACACCCATTGGATTTACAAGTCTTATCTTGCACCCCATCACCCAGAAGCAGTTAGTACTGATCTTAAAGAACAGTGGCAGTTACTTTGCCAGCTAGGGGGTCATGCTGTATTGAGGTGTGAAGTTGGGCTGTGGTCCTGCAGAATGAGGTAAATGCTCTAAACCTTTGACTACTATAAGATGCACTTGTTCCTCTCCAGTGACCAAAGGAGTGGACATGAGGGTTATGCCTCTCACACTTTAACCAAATTTGCACAAAATGTTTATTTCCTATCCCCATGACTTTGGACTTTGCTAGTTTAGCAGTCTTAATAATTAAGGTTAGGTGTACATCCAGCAGGGACACAAAAATTTTGTGGAGTAGACCAGTAGAAATGCCTCTTAATCAGAAAATAAAGGATAACAATATAAGTGAGAAGACAGAACTGGAGACATCAGTTTGAGAGTCATCAGGTATCAGATGTAAAGGTGTAAGAGTAGATTAAACCTCTGAAGGAGAGTGCAGACTGAACAGCCAGCCAAAGACTGTGCCCTGGGAAATCCCGCAGAGGCTGGGAAAACAGGCTGATACAATCACAATAAAAATCAATGAGGTATTTCCAGTTTTAAATGGTATTTGGCTAGCAGCCCATGACTCAGTCTCTCCCAACTGCTGCCTAAAACGCCTACAAAGACAAAGAAAAATGGCAAAATCCATACCAATGCAGAGCATAAAGGATGATGGGCTGCTTGCCAGAAGGAATTACCCCAATATATGAGGCTGATGGAGATGAATTCAGAGAAACAATTGGCAGCCTATGCATACTCTGCTTCACGATACAGAGCAGATCCACTTCTCCGAAAGATGGTAGGAAATCTGAGCATCCCTCCCCCACTGTGGGCTTGCTGACTCAGAAAGCCAGGCTCCATACAGAGCTGTGAACTGACCAACTGGCCCTCTTTTGCCTCCAAAATCCACACCCTGCTTTTTGGTTATAGCACTATTAGAGGCTATCAAATATCTGTGTGTTATCTGGAGACTTCAACTTCCAAAATTCAGTGGGGGCAGATGAAGTGGGGATGAAGAGGCAGGTAGTAATCCATTGTGCCCTGGCAGATTTGTCCCTATAAACAGTCTAAAGGCAGAGCACTGGTCACAGTGCTTGCTGAACTATAGCAGATCATGAGTTCCACTGGTTTGTTTGTCAGAGAATCAGTTCCTATCCCTCAGGACCACAATGTTTTATTGCAAAAGAACAGAGCCATGTAAGAAAAAACACTTGGAGTTATTCTGGACCAGCATGTATTTCCTGCCTGGGTATATGATGGGTATACTGGGTGTAAATGAATAAATAAAGAGGTGAGAAAACTGTCCAAATTGACTAAAGACCTTAATAATTCCCTCCAAATCTAGCACTGTGAAAAGCTATCACATGCTTATGTGTTTTATTTACTCAGGTTAACATTCCTGGCTGTCTCTAGAACATACTAGGCAAGGTCAATCTTGCCTGACAACTCTTGAAAAAGATTCAGTCCTTAAGTTCATCTCCTCCATAAATTTATTGTTCACTTCTCAAGGCTGCTGTCCAGGTTCTTAGACTTAGGCTGCCCTTTGCTCCCTACCCTGAGCTGGTGGCCAGCCCTGGCTACTAGGACACAACTTGCTCCAAATCCTTGGAACCCTGGTCCATATCAGATATCCAAGCCCTCTTTTTGCCCAAATGAGGTATTAAAAAAATGTAGAAAAAAGGAAAATGAATATGTTCTGGAAGATTCAGAAGACATATTTATCTCTGAAAGTGATTTTCATTTAGAAAACTGTTTGACATCCTAAATAAGAAAGCAAGAAGTTATGGCCTGCACAAAACAGAATCAGAAGGACAAAAAAGAGGAGATGAGATAAAACCCACACAGGGAATTATGCGTATGAGTATGTCTGAGGAGTAACCCAGAATTTGGACAGAAGTCATAGTAAATCAAAGACAAATTGAATAAAACTGTCTGGACCTAAAAGAAAACTTAAAAATAGAGGAAAATGTGACACAAAATTAATGGAAAAGACACAAATCTAGACATATCCTGAGGAAAAAACTGAATAACAAGGATTTTTATAAGCGTATAAGCACAGTAAAACAGAGTACTTATAAATGACCAAAAATCACACAGTCCTCATTCAGAGCTTTACTGTAATAAAGTTTGTAACAATATTTGGAGGGATAAAATTTGACATCTAAGCTATTGTTTAATTGTGAACCAGTGTGTGTGTGTGTGTGTGTGTGTGTGTGTGTGTGATTGGAAGAGAAAACAGTGAGAAGCTTCAGAATAAAAATACCATTCGTGTTCTCTTCCTTACAGAAATCATGAGTATAGATTCAACTAAGAAAAAATCAAAATAAGAGTTCCAAATGACAGAGTTCCCTTGCGGTGTAGTGGCTTAAGGCTTCAGCGCTGGCGCTGTCAGTGCTGCGGCCTGGGTTCGATTCCCAGCCAAGGAGTGACCCACATATCAAAAAAAAAAAACAAAACAACAACGAAAAAAAAGAGTTCCAAATGAGAAAGTTGTAGTATAAAACATGGGCAGTAGACATTTAAGTCCATTTAACATCATTCATTCATGAATTGAATTAACACATATTTATTGAGTCATTGCTATATACTGAGCATTGGAAATGCAACAGGGAACAAGACTATTGCCCTTGAGCTAGTGGGAAATAAAGAAAATTCAACAAGTAATTATACTCAAGTGTGTGCTATGAAGCACATAGTAGAGGAACTGGCTTATTTTAGGGGTCAAAGACAAACCAGAAGAAATGAAATTTTAGCTGTCACCTAAAAGATTGCTAGGAATTAGTCAGGCCAACAAGAGGTGGAGAGAGATTATTCTGGATAAAGTGAAGAGCTCTCATAAGCCGCAGAAGCAAAAGAGGACATTTGAAGAATTAGAAACATATTCACTGTAGCTGGAACTTAGAGACCAGGCTGGAGAGATAGCCAAGGGAGTGGATCATGATGTAAGCCACACTAAGGGTGTTGGTTTTCATCCTAAAGGTAAGTCAAGGGATATTAGAGAAGATAATAGGAAAGAGATAATCAGATTTGAGTTTCAGAAAATAATTTTTTTCTACATAGATAATGGGTTAAACTATAGTATACATAAGTGGCTGGATTAAAAATATAATTACAAAAAATATTTAGGGGATAAAATATAGGATATGGCGAATGATTGGGCACTGCAGGTGAGGGAGAGGAGGAGCTAAGAATGATTACTAGTTTCTAGCAGGAGCTATTGGGTAGATAGGGGTGCTGTTACTGAGGTGGGGAGATAGAGGAGGACCAGGTTTGGAAAGAGTTTGGTTTGGGACAATTTGAGTTTGAGCTATCTAGCAATCATTCAAGTGACGATTCACATAGGCAACTGGGTGTATGAATTTGCAGCTAAGGGAAAAGATCTGTCCCAATGTACAGATTTTAGAGTAAAAAGTATTAATATTTGTCAAAAAGATTAGCATAAGAATGTTCACAGCAGCTTTATTCATCATATCCCCAAACTGGAAACAACCCAAATGTTCATCAATAGAAGAATGAATGCACAAGGCTATATGGAAAGTAGCCAGCCATGTAATATGAAAAATAGAGGCATTCATGGCTGGATTTTTTCCAGACAGCCCTCATACACATTGTGGTACCTTCGTGAAATGGAATACTATTCAGTAAGGACAAATAAAGAACCATTGCTACACATAATAAAATAGATGATTTCAAAAACACTGTGTTGAGCAAAAAAAAGCCAGACACTAAATACTACATAATTCCATCTATATGAAGATTAAGAATATTAAAAATTAAACTACAGTGATAAAAATCAGAACAGTTGTTGTCTGGAATTGCTGGGTAACAGGGGGCAGAAGGGACAGGGATGAGGGGCTTGAGTAGAAAGGTCCTGGATGGAGCTTGTATTAATCAAAATATCCTGGGTTAAATATTGACTGGAGTGTTGGTTACATGAAGATGTACATTTGGCTTGACCAATTAAATTATACACATAAAAGCTATACAATTTACTGTATGCAAATTATACCTCAATAAAATTAATTAATGAAAATAAGTCATAAAATTTTAGTTAAATTTTCAAAAAGAATTCATTTTGACTTTATTTACTAATTCACTGAGAAAATAAAAGCACTCAAAAGAGAATTTCCACAAGGTCCTAACACCCTACACCTATGCCCCAACACTGTCTTTCATCCTGGTTCTGAAAAGAAACTGTGCTCCTAAAGCCAATCGCTTCATTTCCACACTAAATCCCACTTACTCATCTCACTTCATCAACGACATCACTCCCCTTACCTTCCTGCACACCAAATCTTCTGTTTCTGCCAGATCATTCACATGCACATAGAGATATGCTGTAAAATATCCCAGAGAGAGAGAGATAGAGATAGAGATAGAGAAGGAGAGCGAGAAAGAGAAAGACATCCTCCCTTGACCTGACATCCTCCTCCAGCTCCCACGCTGTTTCTTGGTTCTTGTAACAAAACACTTCAAAAGTGTTGCCTATAGTCTCTGTTTACAAGTTCTGTCCATGTATTTTTCTTAAACCTACTCCAATCAGAGTTTTGCCCCCATTACTCAAAAACTGCCTGTCAAGATCAGTAAGAGGGAGTTCCCTGGGGGTGTAGTGGCTAGGCTTCAGTGCTGTCAATGCTGCGGCCTGGGTTCGATTCTCAGCCAGGGAACTACCCACATAAAAATAAAAAAATTAAAAAAAAGATCAGTAACAACTTTATGTGGCAATCAAATGGTCAATTCTCACTTCATTGATCTCTCTTTTTTCCTCAAACACACTCTTCACTTGCTTCCAGGTATCACTGTTTTCCTCTTACCTCACTGGCCATTCCTCCTTTGCTAGTTCATCTTTTTCCAACTCATTTCTAAACCTTGGGTTTGATCCTTGCACCTCTTTTCTGTCCTATCTACACTCACCTTCTTGGTGAGTAACCACATCCAATGGCTTAAATATAATGTATATGCTAATATACCCAACTTTTTAAAAAATTTATCTCCTCAAAATCCACATCTAGAATCCTACCAAACCTTCAGGCCCACAATAACTAATTCCCAGTTTATAGCGCAGAAGAAAAATTGCAAGATCTACTGAAGAGGAGGAAATATCATATATACAGCAAATAGCCATTAAAGTACGTGTATTGTCAGAATCTGGGAAACATGTTTACAACATGCTTTTTTTTCCCTAGGACAAAAATAAGGGGAAAAATGAGGTTGGATCGGGCCAAATTTATTAATATAGGTGCCCTTACCTAGTACTGGGAGTGCCTGGGAGTACTCCAACAATTTGCTTGGTTGGTGGCTTGACTGGGCTTCAGTGGTGGCCTACAGCAAATGAAGCTGAGATTATACTGTAAGAATGAAACCTAGGCTTAGGGAAACGGACATATTATAGCAGATATACTCAGTCACACAATAACTACATCTCCTGGGAGCCTAGATAATATTCCCTTTACCAACGCATTAGTAAATTAACGTGTAGGAAAGATTCAATTAGTCAATAAATGCCTTGGTGATGGGAGCCCCAATATCCTTGAAAAGGCCTGTGCTGTCTGTCTTCTGTAGGCAATGATGATGGTGATGATGGTAGGAGAGGTTGCCACAAAATTGGGAAAATCTGGTTTTCATAGAATAGTGAAAGGGAAGAGGGTGGAAGAGGTCAGATGGCAGCATTTAACCATTGGAGACACAATCAATGCAAGTGTTAATCAAGTGTTTTAACATAAGAGATTTGTGGCAGTAATTAATGATTATAAGGTCCCTGGGAATGAAAAAAATGGGCAGTTTATCAAAGATTTACTTTGGAAAAATCTTAGGTCTTCAGAAATAAAATGTATATAAAAATATGCATTTATAAACATTTGCTAAAACTTGGTGTATTAATTATGTGTAGTGTTAGGGATTTTAAAGATACGACATTTAGAATTTTGAATTTCTACTTCTAAAAATATTTTAAATATTTAAAGATAATAAGTATATACAATTATTTTAAAAAACAGAATGCAAAACAGTGTGTTCAATATGATTCTGATCCTATCAAATACACATACCACACATATACATCCTGCAAATGCTGTCAAGTATAGCAACAACCAGAGTGAATTCATATTAAGGACAAAACTGGCTTAAGCTACAATATAACAAAAATTACTACAATAGTAAAAACTAATAACTGAACAGTTGCTAAATGATAAGAATGGTGCTGACCCCTTTATTTACATTCTATCATTTGAATTCTCACAAAGATCCTATGAGTTACGTTTGACTATTGCGCCCTTCTACATATTAGAAAAAGTTTGCAGAGAGAAGTCACTTGTTCAAGGAAGTGGCAATCTGAATTTAAACTCAGATCTGTCTTACTCAAAAGCCCAAGCTCTTGTAAACTTCCAGAGTATTTTGAACAAAACCAAAAACAACAAGTTCAAGGTGGGCATAAAGAAAGATTAGAAATCACTCTAGCTGCCAAGTCTCAAGGTAAGGATATAGGAGTAAAAGACAAAATTACTGAGGACCAATTGAAACTGTAAAAGAATAATACTGCTTTATAAAAAGAAAAAATGGCACTGTAAATTGTCTAGTGGTGTCATGAACACTACCAGAATAAACCAAAGTGGAAATTAATTCACCAAACATTCATTGAGTGAACTCTGAGTTGGTCACTGAGCTTGGTACTGGTAGTATAATTTCTTCATGTATGTAATATAATATACTTAGAAATGAAGGATTTGTTGAAAATTCACTACAAAATCGGAGTTCCTTTGGTATCCTCAGAACATTCAATAATCAATTTCTTAGAAGAAATTAATTGTTATACTATGGCATTTTCAGTAGAGGGCACTAAGTGATCATGATATCGTTGAAGTTCGTATTACCGAAATAGTTAATACGGGAATCTTTTAGAACTGTGTAGTCAGAATTTTCAAAAGCATTTCAAGTGTTCCAAAAATGGAATAAGACACACATACACACAAGAGGTTTGATATATGAATATTGGTGAGATCACTAAAGTCAATATTCTAGATGCTTACACAATTATAGACTTTTGAGTGATTCTATTTATAAAATGATTTCCATTACTTATTTGTGAGTCTTTGTTAGACCACCAGGCAAAGCCAGTTTAACTCCTAGCACTTATAAAAGAGATGGCTTAGGGTAGTAAAATAAAAATAGGGCCAAAAGTAAAAATGCTAGAATTTGAGAGCACCTCCCCTTCCCCCATTGCCTTTTACTAATTATATGATCTAGGGGTAAATTACTTAATATCAGTTTTTATACCTCTAAAATAATGATAAAACTCATGTGAAAATGAATTTTAATGTGTTATAAATATACAAGGAGTTATTATAGTATAAAGTCAAGCAATTAGAAAAAGAAATTCCAGAAACTTGACAGAATGAGCTCTTTTAACTCTTCCAAAGAAATCAAATCTCTTACCAAGCACTTTAATCAACATACCAAATATTAATTGAACGCCTTCTAAGGGCTGTCCAGAAAGTATACAGCCATATAATATGAAAACTAGAGGCATTTATTGCTGGATTTTTTCTGGACAGACATTGTAAGTTAAATTTGAGAGATGTCACTCCTCAAAATGTTTACCAGTTTGGAAATTAAAAACCCTCTGAATAAATTAGAAAATAACTTATTGCTTAACACAATGCTAAATTAACATAATACTAAATACTAAGTCTAGAAAATGAGTTTTCAGGAAGGGCAGGTAAAAAATTTAATTTGGACTATCAAGGTATCATTAATGGTTCTAAAATTAAAGATTCTTTCTGATATATTGAGGATGCATAAAGTTTAGGTAAACCAACACATTCAGACAGTGATATTGCTCAAGTACTCAGCAGAGAATGGGGGAAAGCTGATCTGCTGAGAAAGGAAGCAAGAGAAAAATTCCTGATTTCTTGGTTCTAAAGCATACTAAATGCTTCTGGAGACTCTCACTGCATTCCTGTCCTTGAGTTCTTGAGAAACTTCCATATCCTTAAAATAATTACTCTGTTTGCTTAAATTGCCTCAAGTTAATTGCTGTGACTTAGAACCAATATGCCTTATCCAAGTCCTGTACGGTTATAAAAACAGAAATGAGCACGATGAAGAGACAGGACTGACCATAGCAGATCATTCTATACAAAGAACACTGAGTAGGAAAGAAAAAGCATACAGCTAGGAAACTTCTTCTGGGTTGTTTTTTTTAATTTTTATTTTATTTTATTTTTGTATGTGGGTAGCTACCTGGCCGGGAATCGAACCCAGGCCGCAGCGCTGACAGCACCAGCGCCGAAGCCTTAAGCCACTGCACCACCAGGGACTCCTGGGAACTCCTTTAACAAGCACACAGTGGAGCATGAGAAATAGCATACCAGAAGAGCAATAAACCCTCATGGATGCTGACATCTAAGATGCTTCAAGCAAAGAATGTAAATGACACTGCCAGACAAGAATGAGAGTCACTAGTCAGGCACTCACACCCTCAGGAGGAAGTATTAATTCCTGAAGATGAATTTGCCAATACTCTAAAAATGGACGTACTCTTTCTAACACACAGAATTTAATGGAACTTAACTCTTAGGAGAGGAGAAAAGAGGGAGAATTAATAAATAATAAATTATAATACATCCCATAATTTCTAGGAATTTAACACAGTAAGTAATCAGATAAATGTACATAGATATAAACACAAGGACATTGACACATGACAATGTTATTTTCAATATTAAAAAAATGGAAGCCACCTAGATGTCTAAAAATAAGGGATTTGGAAGTTCCCTGGTGGTGTAGTGGCTAGGCTTTGGCGCTCTCAACGCTGCAGCCTGGGTTCAATTCCCAGCCAGGGAACTACCCGCCCCCCGACAAAAAAAAACAAAACAAAAACAAAAACAAAAAATTAAATAAAAATAAGGGATTGGTTACATAAATTATAGTATATCCAAATACGAAGCATTAATGTTACAATTTTAAAATATTTAAAAATAGTAATAGCTAATGTTCATTTACTGCTTACTATGTACAAGGCATTGTTCTAGTGTTTTATATGTAGTAATTTATTTAATAAACACAGGAATCTGAAGTGGATATTTCATTATCATCTCTATTTTATGAATTAAAAAACTATGGCATACAAAGTTTAAGTAACTCACCCATAGTTACATAGCTAATAAGTGGGAGAGGGGAGATTTGAACCCAGAGAATAGTTTGACTCTAGATACTTATGATTTTCACTATACCACCTCCTAAAAAACAATTCAATACAGGAAAATACCCAACTATAATTTTTAAGCTAAAAAATGCAAGATTGCTGTAACTTCATACATAATTTTAAAATTAAGTTATGTATATACTTGTGCCCTAAAAAAGGATTAGAAGAAGATATTCCAAGAAATTCATTAATTGTCATTTCTGAATGGTAGGATTCCAAGTTTTTGTTTTCTTCTGTATCTGTTTTATATTTCCAAAACGTTTTGCATTTAACTTGGATTACTCAGCAAAGAGGGCAAAATTTGTATGGAGGCTTAAAAGATAAAGAGAAATTAAGAACTGGCAGAAAACTAAATGGTAAGAGGTTTTAGGTTTGCTATCATAATCCCTATAAGTGAGTCAAAAAGCAGGGGGAAATCTAATTTCTAGAAGTTGCTTCTTCCAAGATTTTTTTTTTTAATGGATTTTGCTGATGGACTTTTAGGGCATTTTATCTTTGATTTTTATAGAATGAAATTGAGACCAAGAAAAGGAACGTTACCTATCCACAACAGTTAATGGTGGAGCTGGCAAGAGATAGGTGAACAATTGCATACAATTCAAGGCAGGTGTGCTTAAAGTGCTGTGAATGGTATACACCCATTACAAAAGCAGGAAGAATTACATCTAGGTAAGCCAATTGAGTTTAGCTTTGAAGAATGGTAGAAACTCAACAGACAAAGATAAGTGGCAAAGAGAGCATTCTAAATACACCACTGGGAGTGAACACAAAAAACCACAGCATCTATTCATGTTGATGCCAAACATAGAGGATGTGAATTGCAGACACACTGCTGAAAACTAGGCTAACAACC
This sequence comes from Lyroderma lyra, assembly GCA_004026885.1. NCBI lineage: Eukaryota > Metazoa > Chordata > Mammalia > Chiroptera > Megadermatidae > Lyroderma > Lyroderma lyra. Next base: position 136,814 of record PVJL010003758.1, read on the forward strand.
CCCTAGCAGGAGATTTGAAAGGCTTTGAGATGTCTTTCCATGACTATCTGAGCTGTCCAAGAGGAAAGACCTCAAGATACCAGCACTGGGGGTTCCTTAAGAGAGTGGCCAAAGCAACTCATTCTATAGCCAATTTCACAGTTGACAAGCCTTACTCATGGACTCAAGAGTTCACAGGCAACTATTAAGTGGCTTAAAACAGATAAGCAAAGATCACAGTTATCTGAGGAAAGCCTCTAACAAAAATGTAAAAGTAACTTGGAGGAAAGAAACACTATGTAGAGAGAAGAACATCCTCAGAGCAATAGGAGAAAACATTGCATCCATAAAACAAGAACATGATGCCATATAAAAAGAACATGTATGATTCAAACAAGCAAACAAAACCAAAAAATCAGCTGTTGTAAATGAACACTTTGAGAACTTAAATGAAATAATTCAATATCTGGCAGATGATGCTCTGAAAAAATAAATAAAGCGAAAAGCAGAAATTAAAAAAAAAAAAATGAGAGGGCAAGAAAAAAAAATGGAAAGGAGAGGAATTAGAGGACTAATCTAGATGGACCAGCCCTAAATAATTAGAGTTCCAAAAAGCAAGAACAGAGAAAATGACAAGGAGGAAACAATCAATGAACAAACTCAAATTGAACTGAAAGATGTGAGTTTCCAGGTTGAAGACTTACATAGTGTGCAGCACAATAGATAAAAATAGACCCATATGAAGGCAAATCATGAAATTTCAGAAACATGAAGGTAATAAAAAGTTATATAAGTTTCTAGAGGTAAAAACAGGACATATAATATAGATCATGAATTAGAGTAATTTTGTACCTCGTGGTAAGCAGAATTCTAACTGCAAGATTTCCCCATCCCCTATGTACAATGACTGTAATGGATTTCACCCTCATCCATACTAAATCTGCCCATTTTAGTTTCAAACCTTATAAAACTATTTTTCTCCTTAAAAGCACATATATCTTTGGTGAAAATAAACAATAAAAAATGGAGGAGGTAGTGAAAGTGATCTCTACCAATGAATTACATGTAAATAGATTTTTGAGAGGAAAAGTGCTGACAATTCCTTGATCACGATCAAGTTGTTTTCATATTACTATCTATTTTAAAAAGCAGAGATTTTTATTTATGTGTCAAACAAGAGAGTACTGTTGTACTGTTTTGAGCAGAGGAGACACATTTGTTATGACAAGTAGGGATGGAAAGAAATAGATTAAAAATATCTTAGGAGATAGACTCAACAGAACGTGATTGCTGGATGAATGGGGGCAGAAATAACATGGAAGGTGTGAGAAGGGAGGGAAGAGTCAAGGTTGGTTCCCTGGTTTCTGTCTTAGAGTACCTGGGTGGATGGTGGTACCATTTTCTGAAACAGAAGAGGAATGAGAATTGGAAAGACAGAAAAGAATGCAAGTTTGATTTGAGACATGATCACATAAAGTACCTACTGGACATCCAGGCAGAGAGAACCGGTGACAACCTGAAATAGAGAAGAGTTCATAAGAGAGATCTGGCCTGGAAAAAGATAACTGGGAATGTAACAATATAAATAAGATGAGGGGAGCGGGAAAATCCTTTCCTAGGAACAGACCTGCTTTGCTAAACCCATTTGAGAGGCTAGGTTTCAAAACCCTATGGGAAGATTGACAATTATAAGTTAGACAAGTTGAAAAGTGCTAAATTATTCTAAGAGGAGGTTATATGAAGGATCAGGAGACATTGGGAGTCCCTGTCCCTGTAGCATTTAGGGAAGGGGACAAAAAATGTTTGACTAGGAACTTAAAATATTTATTGTGTGGTATGCCTTGTAATGCTTCACCTTTTTCTTTCCATGAAATCTAGTTTAAAAATGGCTTTAATTCTCAGTATTTTGTGAAATGGATTTGTTCTCTGGGGATGTGACAAAAAATGAATTGTGTCTCAAGGTTTCTACGAGGAGAAGCCAGACTAGTCCATGGAAGGATTGCTATGAGACTGTAGGTAGCATCAGCAAAGTATTAGGACAAGTATTTGCAAATGTCTCGGTAGACAATTAAAACCAAACAGTGCCCAAAGAAGTCCCTGTGGTTACATAGAAAGGTCTCTGATAATCCCAATTTTATTTTTTATGTTTTGTTCTTCCTCTGTTCCTCCATTACTATTTTTTTTTTTTTTGTATTTTTAAAATTGAGATATAGTTGATACATAACAGTCATGTGTTGCTTAATGATGGGGATACATTCTGAGCCAGCAGAGATTTACTATAAACTCATAAGACTAAATTTATTTTCAAAGTTATTATATTGATTCTAAGTGACAAGGGGGTGGTAGCAGCAAAAATAGAAAGCAAAGTGTGGATTTTCAAAACCTGTATTTTAGAATATCTTAGAAGCAAATACATCAGAAATGAAACAATGTTTGCCTCTGGGAAGGGAATGAAAAGCCTGGAGAACAGAGAAGGGAAGAAGCCTTATTTTTAATTGTATATCCTAAATTACCTTTTGAATTTTAGAGCTCTAAAATTTTATAGATGATGGAGCCCTTATTGACACAATTGAGCAATCACTGAGCATATGGTACAGAATCTAACCAGATGAGCCTAACCTCCAGAGTTTCTGAAGATTCTCTGAGACGAGGCTCAAACCATCTCTCCAGCCTTTATTGTGACACAGAGAAACTGTCTTTGTTCTCAATTACCACATGACGCTGATTCCAGCTGCCTGCTGGAGTCAAGGCTCAGTTGTTAACAAAACACAAACTCAGCCACCGCTTGTCTTCACAACGCATCTTGTCACATTGAACCCATTAAGTCACCATCTAACAAAAATTGGCTCCCTCCCTCTTCTAAAGTTCTGGGTTAGTTGACTATAATGTTCTTCAGTTTCCCAACATAAGAAAGAGATTTTTAGGCAGGGAAGGTTCCCTTTCTTTTCCTTTTATGTTCGGTTTTCCACAGATTTGACGCTTAAGAGAATAGAATTAAAGTTTCAAACCATTGTTTTATGTAGCTATTTGTCTTGAGTTATGTTGATATATCTTTGCTTAGAAAATAATAAACTTCTGATGTTTTAGCAACAACAGAATGCACTAAAAGATTTTATTAAATGTCTCTACCTTTTCCAAGGAGTAAAATGTAATTATTAGAAATAAAATAACACATAGGACCTAATTGGGGAGAAGAAAAGAGTGAGAGAGATGGTGGAGGTGGTAGCGAGGAAAGGCTGAAGATGGGAGTACTTTAGCTGATATCCTATTGTCCTCAATTGTTTTTTTTTTTTTTAAGCATTAGAAATATTTTTACTGACAACAACAAAATACAATCTTAGAGCATATAGTATAGGCAGTACCATACATCAGTGCTATCAATATTAAAGTACTAATAAAAAGGTTTTTCTATAAATATATGCTTAAAGATATCTATTTTAGTATTATGTCACAATTTTCCTCAAAGAGTGTAAAATTGTGATAATTTTTTACTATGGCTTTTCTGTGCTCTGATGACTGAATCTGAAATACATTCTGAGTGTTTTCTTGCTCCTGAGAGTATTGTCTTTGAACTTCACCCAAAATTTAACACTGTAAATGTATACATGGCAACTTTGGCTTCATATTTAAAACCTAAGCATGATTTTTAACCAAAGTAAATATACTCAAAATGCACAAAATACAAACATAACATGAAATAAAATACTCAAACCCTAAGGAGTTTATTCCATTCATTCTGCCTTTGGCAAGTTAATTACCTTCGCTTTACGGACTGAATTGATCCTTTGTTCCTTCTCACACCAAATATAGTTACACCTCTGCCACTGAACTGCTCATTTTCTTCTCCCTGTAAGGATCTAAGAGAAATGGAAGAAAGAATCAGTATTTCAGTTCTTGAACTTTCAAGAGGACAGTTTATGTTAGTTATAGTGGATGCTGTGACCTGCCACAACTGCCAGTGATACCGACTGCTGGCTCCAATTCCAAAACTCTGGAAATCGCTCAGCTGATGAGAACCATTTCACTGAAGCCATGTCCCCAGAAGTTCATGCTGCCTTCCTGGGGATAGTTCTCATCCAATCACGGGTCAATGTGATGTTATAAAGGTCTGGCCTCTTGCCTCAAGGTGGGGAAACTCTGATGGGACTCCCGGCTCCAGAACTTTCTGTGGGATCAGCTGAGACTTCTGTTGTGACTGCATCAAGGATAAATTTTTCCCACTGCCCTCATTCCCTGTCAGTTGTTGTCCCTGAAAGTTCACCTTCATAAACTTTTCTCTGTAAGTCACCACCTAAGTCTGCTTCTAGGGAAACAATCTTAGACATATGGGTTGATTTTTTCCCCCAACAGAAGTGAATTGATTTATAGTAGTAAGTCTTTACTTCTTTTCTCACCATTTAATTTCTCAGTATTTTTTGTTTCTTTTAAGTTCCTGTAGACCCATTTTGCCAAACCACCATAGGACACAAAACTTCTTTTTTCAACTACATTTGACATACACTACTATGTTGATTTCAGGTGTACCGCATAGTGGTGAGCCATTTATATAACTTATAAAATCCTCATTTTGCTACCTCTGGTTCCCCTCTGACACCATATATAGTTATTACCATGTTATTGACCGTATACCCTGTGCTGCACTTTACATCCCTGTGACTATTTTGTATTAATAACTATGAATTTGTACTTCCCATTTCTCCCCATTCTCCCCCTCCTCTCCAGCCCTCCTCCCAATCACCCCACCAAATCTGATTCTATTCCCATGTTACACCCTATATCCCAAAAGCTATTACTTTATAAACACCAAACTGAACTTCCCAATCCCTTCCTCTTATTTCACCCCCTCCCCCAGCCCTCTTCCCATCTGACAACAAACTACATGTTTTCTGTATCTATGAATCTGGTTCTGTCCCACTAGCTTATTTTCTATGTTAGATTTCATCTATAAGTGAAGTCAACTTGTATCTGTCTTCCTCTGTTTAACATTCCACTCAGAACTGTTGATAGGTAGCTATTGCCATTTTATTAATCATGAATTTTGCTTTTTTATTTTTTACTCATCTTAAAGAAGTCCCTCTGACATTCTTTGTAGTACTGGGAAGCTTTTTATCTGTTCTTCAATTTTGAATGCTAGCCTTGCTGGATACATTAATCTTGGCTGTAGAATCTTGGTTTTCATCACGTTGAATATTTTCTGTCAGTCCCTTCTGGCCCACAAAGTTTCTGTTGAGAAATCTGCTGACAGTCGTATAGGTGACCTGTTATAAGTTACTATTGCTTTTCTCTTGCTGCTTTTAATATTATCTCTTTTTCTTTAAAGCAGCTTTTCTTTTGCTGCTTTAATTATAATGTGTCTCTATGTGGGCCAGTTTGGGTTTACTCTCTGTGCTTCCTGGGCTTGTATGTCTATTTCCTTCACCAGGTTGGGAAATTTTTAGTCATTATTTCTTCAAATAAGTCCTAGATCCCTTGCTGCTTCTCTTCCCCTTCTGGTATATCTATAATGTGAATGTTGTTGCACTTGATGTTGTCCCAGAGGAGTCTTAGTTTATTTTCATTTCTTTGGATTCTTTTTTCTTGTTGTTCTGATTGAATGTCTTCTGTTATTTTACCTTCCAAATCACTGATTCATGCCTCTGCTTCATTGAGTCTGGAGATTCCTTTTATTCCATTCTTCATTTTCTTTATTATAATCATCATCTCTGTTTGGTCCTTTTTTATGCTTGTTCTTTGTTAAAGTTTTCATTAAGTTACTTATACATCATTATAATCATGGTATTGAACTCTGTCTTTGATAGGTTTGTTTGGCTCTAACTTGTATTCTGGGGTTTCTGTTGCCCCTTCTTTTCAAATGTATTTGTTTGATTCTTTATTCTGGCAGCCTCTCTGTTTATAGATATTCTGCTCCTTAACCTGGCACACACTGCTGTAGTTTCTTCTGCAGCTCACTGCTGATGGCATGAGGGGGTGGGGGGCAAAGGTCTGTCAAGGCCATAGGGGAGGGCAACTAGTTCGTTACTCACCTGTTACTGAGAACAGCCCTGGGGCAGTGCCAGTGCCAGCTTTCACTTTTCTGTATTTGGTTTGTCCTGAGGTCTCTGTCCTGCGTTTTGAGATCTGCTGTCTTGAATGCTGGTCCCACAGACAGGGCTGGTTGTGGACTGAGAAACACATCCGCCTCTCTCCTTCTTTTTCCCAGCCTGAGCATTCGCGCTGTGGCTCCTCACCAACCACCTCACTGCCCTTCCTCTTGGAACCAGAGTGAAGTTGACCTCTGGGTCTAGTGGACCTGGTCTGCTCTTCCTGGGGGCCAAAGTGAGGTCTGGTTACAGTGTCTCATGGCCCCGCCTCTGGGCCTCCTTACCTCTGTCCTGCAGACCAAGTAAGGTGTGGAATGCTCACCTGGGACTTTATCCTCCTCCCTCCCCCAGTGGTAGAGTTCCAAGTGGGGACCTACATGCAGGCCCACATCTCTGTACTTCCCCCTTTTTTCTTCCATTTGCCCCTCTGTTCATCTGCAGGTACTTTGATGAGAGCGGGTCTCTTTACTGTGTTTGTGAGTTGCATAGGGAGTCCTTAGTTGAGTTATAGATGTTGTATTTGTTGTGATCTCAGGGAGAGTTGTTCAGAGGTCCCTCTTATACCACCATCTTATTGCTCCCCAGATACAGAATGTTAACAGCAGCAGTAAAGTGAAAGCTGGATTATTTCTCGCCTATTTTATTTCTACCCAAAACAACATTCTGGACTTTCTCTGATTTAGGGAAGAAGATGGAGTCTATGAAATTAAGTAAGGCTAACTGAACTTCCATGTAGATAAAACTCTTGACCTGGTATTATTTTGCTATGCTTTGCCCAACTGACCTAGTAGACTCAGAAGGAAAGCTGAAAACTGAGACTTAAAGACCACTTCTATAAATCTTGCTATCCCTGTTAATGACAATAATAAAAAAATAATATAAAAATTGTATTTTTGAGAGCTTTCACATTTTTCCAATAGATTCTCATTGAAGATGGCAGATCAATTATATGAATTTATCTTGTCTCCTGCATAAGACCCCACTAAAATTAAGAGAATGGGAGAAGAAACAGCAGTAGATAAGAAATTTCAACAAGCTTTTGAAAACCTGAAATCAGATGAAGTAAAAATTGATTCTGCAGAGCAGAAAGTGAATAGCCCCAGGAAAAAAAATGCATTCCATGGCCTCCAGTGTACGGCTGGCTCCTGCTTAATAATCCTAAACTAAATAAACAAAACAAAGGGACACAGAGAAGACAGATAACATAGGAAGAAAAAAACTCTTTGAAACTCTAAAACTTTCAAAGAGATAAGAAATTATATGACACCCATTAAAAACAAACCAAAATAAAGCAAATGCTATAAAAAATAGAGAATACAAAAGATATCTTAGAAATAAAAAACATAATAGCCAAATTAATAATGTGATTAGTAGTGCTAGAAGAGAAAGTTAATGCAATCTCCCAGAAAACAGGAAAAGATTTTTAAAAAGAGAGAGAGAGCAATAGAAGATCAATCCAAAATGCCTAAATCCAACTTGTAGAAGTCCTACAAAAGGGAAGAGTAAATAAGAAGTGAGTAAACTATCAAAAAAGTGTCAGAAAATTCTCCAGACCCAAATGGAAGGAGCAATGGCTGAAAGAAACACTCACACAAACTTTTGTTGTGAAATTTTCAAACACAATTGATAAAGAGGAGATTCTAAAAACTTCCAGAGAGGCAAAAGAGGTCAGATTTAAAGGAACAAAGAAGAGAATGGCATGGGAATTCTGTTATCAATACTGAATGCTAGAAGGAAGTTCCCTGGTGGTGTAGCGGCTTAAGGCTTCGGTGCTGGCGTTATCAACGCTGCATCCTGGGTTTGATTCCCAGCCAGGGAACTACCCACATACCAAAAAGAAAAAAAAAAAAATACTGAATGCTAGAAGATAATGAAGCGATGCTTTCAGAATTCTGAAGAAAAACATATCTTTTGAAATAGAAGATACTAAAGAAATGTATATTTATTCAAGGACCCAGAAAACTTATTTTCTGTTCACCTTTCTCTGGATTTTACTAAGGATGTACTCCCAAAACTAGATGTAGATTAAGACAGAGGAGGACGTGGATTATAGGAAACAGTGCAATGCAACACCACAGAAGCAGGCCCAAAGAGCAATCCATACAGACTGAAAGAGACAGAGGCTTTCACATAAGATTTTTAGGAAGATGACAAAACTGGTGGTTTTTCTGTTACGTGTGAGCATTTGGGGGAAACTGGTGGATTGTGAATCTATTTGATCAGTTGTAAAAATTTTAAAAACTTTTATTTTTTATTATTTTATTTTAAAAGTACTCAAATTGCAGAGAAAGAAATATAATTAGTACAGTTCAAAGTACTGAAGTGAATAATATTCACATAGACACAAACACAGATTATCGTATTTTGCCATGTATAATGTGCTTCCATGTATAATGTGCACGCACATTTAGTCCAAAATTTCAGGGAAAAACATCTTTCATTTTAATTTATTGGTGGTGGTGGTGGTGGTTCCCTGAGCAGGGATCGAACCCAGGCCACAGAGATAAGGGCACCAAAGTCCAGCCACTACACCACCAGGAACCTCCTTAATTTTTTAATTCAAAATGTTACTTGTTTATATTTAAGTACTTGGTTTTTGCATTAAGAAATTTTAGTGTTAATTTTTCCACATATTATTATACAAGAAATTTTATGTAACAATTACAAAACACAAGAACACTTACAAGGTAAAAGAAATTTTATGTATATATACTTTTTATTTTGAAAAAACAATTATCATATCCCATTATATTATTTTGCATACAGAAATTGTCACTGATTTCTAGAGTTACACTTTTAAGTCATAAGCATAAATAAAATAATTAAAAACATTTATATAGGTATAGAATTAGTACTACCCACTTGTATAATGCATATCCTTATTTTTCCCTTATAGACTGGGGCAAAAAGGTGCATATTATACATGGCAAAATAGGGTAGTCAAACTAAAAATTATAATATAATTACATCAGAAGTGCAGAGAGTGGGTGGAGCGATTGTAAAAATATTTTACCCACTTGATTGTAAATTCCGCAAAGCCAGGGATTTGTTTGTTTTGTGGCCTCTGGCATCCTCAGAAAATAAAGCAAAGATACTTACCTGGCAGGGGAGATACCATGATCATGAAGGTGGTTTTCCCTAGGTCGAGGCTTATCCATTGCACTCTGGATGCGCTGACCCCAGCGATTTCCCCAAATATGGGAAACTCGACTGCATAACTTGTGGTAGTGGGGGACTGCGTTTATGTGCTCTCCTCAAAAAAAAAGAAAAGAAAAGAAAGCAAAGGCTGGTATAAAGTACATGATCAACCAATAGTTTAATTGCTATCACCTGCTACCCCAAGGAAGTCAATAGGTGCTGTCTAAAAGTGGTAAATCAAGAAATAGTTCTATAAGAAGATCACCTATATGGAGATAGAGATAGACATAGATACATACAAAGAAACAGCTAAAATGATGTAAAATAAACAAGTAGTTGTTTCTGAGGCAATCACCGGTAGCCTAAAGGGGTGGAACAAGAAAGTACTGTTTGTCTTTATATCTTTTTTGTTTGTTTGTAGTATGTGGGTAGTTCCCTGGCTGGGAATTGAACCCAGGCCACAGCATTGACAGCGCCAGCACCAAAGCCTTAAGCCACTACACCACCAGGGAACTCCTGTTTTTATATCCTATTTGGTACTCTTGGATATGTTTAAAATTGTGTGTATGTAATAAATATTTTTATTAAATTTTAAATGAAGTAAAATTGATAAAAGTTTAAAATAAAATAATTTTAATAAAATATTTTTTAAAAGAAAAAACTGAGCAATACAAGCTGAACACAAAGTGATGGTAGGTTCTTTATTAGGAAAAATATATCAAACAAAATCCCACTTCCTTTTTTGGTACCTTGGCAACCAATTTGTTAAAAAGGTAAAGATGACTGAGTAAATAAAATTCAAGTTTTAATGCATTATGCTTGAATGGCATGAAGTTATAATGCATTTAGAGAATACATTCATGGTGATGTCTTTTGCACAGCTTCTGATTTAACCTAGTATTATGACAGTGGACAAAGTTAAATTATGCCTTACCATGCAATTATGGCTATTTAAAATTGTTGCATTGCTAAGCAAATGACATATTTATTTATTTGATCAGGTGAAGAAATCTCAAGTTCTTTTAAATGGAGCAAATGGAAGGTAAATGATTAATTCTTCCTTAGCTTTGGTGCTAAAACTTACAATTCTTATGGGTTACAATTCTTATGGGTTTCTTCCTCCCCCCCCCCCATCTCCCCAATTGGAATGTTTACCACTTCTTTTTCCTTCTAACATTAGTAACCTATCTATGTCTTCTAAATTGAGCTATAGTGGTTCCTTTGACTACAGTTTGTAAAACCAAGCACAGACTTTAGGATCAGGTAATGACAATCACAAATCCTGGTGCCTACTAACTATATGACTGTGAGTCAGTTACTGAACTTCTCCAAGTCTCAGTTTCCACACTTCTAAAAAAGGGATATAATGTTTACCATATCATATTGTTGATAAAATTAAGTCAGAGGTCAAGATGTAGGGTAAAGGCCTAATATAGAGTCAGGCACTTGACAGTAAGTGGCAGGTAATATTATTATGTAGGGTTTAGATAGTCTGTTTAATTTTGTGATATGTTTTTCTCATCTTTCTGTAAGTTTACCTTATGCAAAGTATATGTTTATTTATTTTATAAAGTCGATTTATAATGACTTATACCTTAAAATGAATTAAGGTTTGGCTTTCAGGATTCCATGAGACCCACTGAGATAGCTGTGCTGTCGCCAAAGGGACTGGGACTTCCTTCAAAGCACTGCCTTCACTGTATGATGTTTAAGAGGAGCCAAGGTAGTAACTGTTAGTGAAGTGATGGGTACATGAGGTCTTTATTATGTCATTCTGTCTATTTTTGTATATATTTGAAAATTTCTACACTAAAAAGCTAGAATAATGATGGACTCCCATAGAGGAAACGTGTTAAGCCAGTTGTACAGATCCTTGATTGTTCACCGAGTCAACTTAGAAAAGAGAGTCCACTTTCCTGTAAATAT